>ML099606.1:0-22708 GCA_003697995.1 Taxidea taxus jeffersonii
AGAGTTTACTGTGCCAGCTTCTTGGATCTATAAAAGTACTTTGTTTGAAAACTCCTCCCCATATACAAGTTATTGGCCAGTTGTTAATCATATTATCTAGACACCAACACTGACAAGGTTGTACAACCAGAACACCACATTTCCTTGGCTACCCTGTGTGGATATATGGTCCATAGAGGGCCAATGAGAACTTTCCCAAAAAATTATATCTGGCCACAGGAAGAAACCCTATCTATTTACTCATGGGGTAAATTGGTCATGTTGGATACCCCCCATTTTCCCTTGTGTACTAAATTCCCACCTTGCTCTGCACCCTCGGAAGTTGACCTCTATGGGCTGCATCACCTGGATTCTCTTACATTCAGTTAGATTTGGCCCATGGGAGACATTTGAAGACTAAGAGAGAAAGAAATAATTTTTTATATATTTATTCCTTCAGTTCTCTCTCTCTGGGCTGCAATTTGGCAGTAGCTGTGTTTTTCTACTACCACAGTTCCTGTTGAGGGGCCCTCTCTTACAACTACCATAATCACTGGTTCTGATAACTCATTCTTCTGTTTATTTCTTCAGCCTACGAGTGCAAACATTCTCATCAACCCTTGTAGCTGTCTCTAGACCTGCCTGAAACTTGCAAATATCTTCCATATTAATTCTCTTTGATCATCCTTTTAACTATGCTATTCTTTTTTTGCTAACACTGATATATATATCATGACACCATGAATGAGCCTTAGTCTGAATAAACCCCCTTAATCTGCCTTATAGAGAAAGCCTGCATTCAAACTAAAGTCCAGCTTAGTTTGAATTGAGAGCAGTCCAGCTAAGAGATAAAGAAAAAAGAGATGAATACTTAAAATCCTATTTGGTTTTTGTTTTGTTTTGTTCTATTTTAAGGCATGGCTACAGATGTGCTTGAAGCCAACAAAACCCTTGAGCAATCCAGTTACATGAATTAATACATTTCCATTTTCTTAGAGATAGCTTTGACTGTGTCCTGACACTTGTAACTGAAAAAAGAGGTGCATTTTTTGTAGTGGAATATATGCAGTGCTGAGAACTTCACATTCTGCAACATCAATAAAAATAATATGGTTTGTAGAGAAAAGTAGGTTTGAAAAAGTGTTCAAAACCTCCACAACTACAGCTCTGTATCTCACTCACTAGCTCAAATAACCCTAATAAAAATACACTTTATTATTTTTTAAAGACATACTACATTTCTAGCAAAATTAGCTACAGTAAGCAATGTTGCATACACCATGTAATAGCATGGTCAAAAATAGTTCTTGCAGAAATGGTGAAATACAAGGGTGTCTTGGACAGAATATTGCTCTACAGTTTACTGCAACTAACTGTATTAATATAGTTTGTGTTTAACTACTGTTACTTGATGGCAAAAATCCTTAATGGGCTGAGAGAAGAAAACTGTATAAATCAGTGTGACTTGAGTATTATGCTGACATCATTATCCTATTTACAAATAACAAATGGGTTAATTCAAACTACAGAAGCATATACTGTCCCAGGATAGAGAGTAGGCCTATAAAACTATATATTTTTATCTTTTGCTCAGTTGTTTGACTGCTTTAGAAAGATGTACACGTTGCATTTATTTTATCAGTAATTACCGCTAAGTTTTCTAAAAACACATCTGAATGTTTTCCATTACCATGCAATCTACCAGTCTCAGATGATTTGTCCTAAAGACTTCTATTTTCAGCAGCCAGATTTAGTATCTTTATATTATGAATTAAAGCATATCTAAAATGTTCTATTTTTTTAATACCCACATCATAGGGTGACAGTTGTTCTAAATAGGCTAGATGTGGGTTATTCCTCAGTATTTATATGATCAGTATTACATTGCAGTTTGACAGAACAGGTATTTCAGGCAATAAAATATCGGAAGTTGAGATACTACGGCACAAAACTGTTCACAAAATTTATTTCATTTCCTTCTAGACACACCACTAAATGATGTCCCCAAGTTTATCCGCCTTATCATTAAATTCCAGCCAATGGACTTTAGGCATGAGTAATATATTATCTTTCCAAACCTAACCATGGAGCTCCTTTCTGGTCTCCCATTTTTCTCTTCACCTTGTCAAGAGGAAGCCAGTCATCAAGACTTGCCAATCATCAGACCATTCTTGGGAGTCATGCACTAAAATGGGATCCCCTCTACCAGCGTAGGCCCCTGAATGACTGGGTGTGTCAGAGGCTCCCACCTAACACAGACACCACTCTACATGGAAAAGAAACAAACTTCCAATGTGTTAAGTCACAGAGCCTTCCAGATTTATCTAGGATATCAGCTTGTGTGGTTTTAGTTAACACGTAGAGCTTCTGTTGGTCATCTAGGTTATTATTCAAAAACTGTAGACACAGATATATGGGGGGAAAGAATTTTGTTTTTTTAATTTTCAGTTACTTTGCATGTAATCCAGCACCAAAGTATATATAAGGAACAATTTGGAGGGGGAGTGTTCCAGTAGGAAGTTTCACCTACCTAGCAACCAGTTTCTCTTTTCAGTTGATAATTTTTTTTAAAATATTTTTATTTATTTATCTGACAGACAGAGATCACAAGTAGGCAGAGAAGCAGGCAGAGAGAGAGGAGGGAAAGCAGGCTCCCTGCTAAGCAGAGAGCCCAATGCAGGAGTCGATCCCAGGACCCTGGGACCATGATCTGAGCTGAAGGCAGAGGCCTTAACCCACTGAGCCACCCAGGCACCCCTCAGTTGATAATGTTTTAAGACACTTTTGGTTTCAAGGATTAAAGACCAATCAAAATTATCTTCCAAAGAAAGTAATTATTTTAAGGTATAGAGTCTTACTGAATTCATGAAGAATGAACTTTCTACAAAGAAGTTAAGGTATGTCAAGACCTGAGGAACCTACTGCCTCTAGGTATAGCTAGTATTATGTTTCTCCTCTTTCTGCATGCCCATCCCATCCTTTAACAACCAGCTATTAGACTCATGTTCTAATACTTACTCATTAGGCTCATGGTCCAACATGGCTACCAACCCAGCATTTACCAACATAGCTCAATAGTCCCTGAGTTCTTGACAGAATTCTTGACAGAAGGCAAATGAATGGATATGAATGGAGCTGATAAATTAAAATAATTACTCATTCAGTGAATCTTGGATAACACACCTTAATTAGGTCTTAACTGTCCTTAGTTTAGTCATGTGTTACTCTCTAGACTAACTAGTCATGGCCAAAGCCATGGTTACAAGATCCATACTCATGCATCAGGGAGTAGGTTTAAGACAGACAACAGTGAACATGTTTGGAACAAAATGGCAGCCAGATGAAGTAACTGTCTGCTTTACATTGAGGGGAGGCAGGAATCAAATGTTTCCAAGTACTCTCTCCCCAGTGTGACTTTCCAGTGTTTATCATGGCTCTCCAAAACACCAGTAGGAAACAGATAATCTCTCAGACAATTGCTATATCTTTCAATCATGACTGTTAGTATAGTTCTTCTAGTGATATTTCCAACTAATTATCTCTCTTATGGAACTATTTCTCTTTAGAACTATCTAGGAAGAGGCACAGACAAAATAAATACTTTTTTGAAATTCAATCTCTTATGTACCATATATGGCAGAAATTACTCAGATTTTTTTTAATTTATTGATGACAACCATCTACAGTTGATATAGAATGTCTCAATTCTTGCAAATCTATAATTGAATTGAATTTAGATGTGAAAAGGTGAGATTAGACAAGTATGCTAAAAGTCAACTTTTACTTGGAATTATTTATTATTCATTATCAATACCAAATGATGGGCTGACCCATTATCTAGGGCACATTTGTTCAAATGGCAAACACCCTGGACTGAGTGGCCAATTGAAGATACTGAATTATAGAAAACCCTATCTGATATTTCTTTGTATTGATTCTAAAGTTTAGCATAATGTTGTACATATAATAGGTACTCTGTTTCCTTTTTTAAAAAGATTTATTTATTTATTTTGGGAGAGAGAGAGTGTGTGTGTGTGTAAGTGGGAGGGGCAGAGGGAGAAGGAGAGAGGATCTCAAGTCAACTTTGTACTGAGCAGCCTGATGTAGAGCTTGATTTCATGACACTAAGATCATGATGAGCCAAAACCAAGTGCTTAACAGACCGTGCCACCCAGGTGCTCCATAGGTACTCTATTTTTTAATTTATTTTGAGTCTCTCTTTTCAAATTGAAATTCCCTCTTTTTTTTTTTTTTTTGGCTCTTCATTTCTTCCTTAATTTGTGGATTAAATTAATTTAATGGATTAAATTAATTTGATCTAATCAATTAAATTACTTTAATCCACAGCCCTACTCTCTGCCTAAAATTCTACATCATCTCTTTCATGTCCACTGAACATAAACTCTTCAGTATAATGTCCCCCATCCATTAACCAACCCATCTCCTGATTCCCATTCATTTCTCCCTCATCTCCTAAGATCTGTACTCTGAACAGCTCAAGATACTTGATTCTCACCATATTCATATCTCTAAGAGTTCCCACACCATTCTCCTTCCTGCAAGACCCTTTAGCTGAATAGATAGCAATAGTGGAAAATCTGCTATTTTGTATTTTAAAAGGCTGAATTTAAATCCCAACTCTTACGTTTACTTTTACTTTGACAAGAAAGTCATTTAATTCCCTTGTGCTTCAGCTGCCTTGCTTAAAAATTCAATGATAAAAAACTATTTTGCTGGGTTGACTTTTTGGGAGGGGGTATTAAATGAGAACATACATATAAAACACTCAATCATGTTAGTTCCTGATCCTCTCTTTCTGTGTGTCAAATCTGGCTTATCCCATCTAGCACACAGATCAAATGTCACTATTTCTCATCAAATCTATGCTTAATTATTTTCTTCACTGAGTGTCTAATTCATGTGCATGCCTAGCTGTTTCAGTAAAGAAAGGTTGAAATATATAACTTTTATTCTTTTTTATCACAGTTCCCAAGTCTCAGCTGGGAGGTTTTACAGTATAGTGGCTAACAATGGTCAGCTCCAAGTCTGAATTCCAGCTTACTTTCTGTGGAAACATAGACAAGTTAGCTGACATCTCTTTTTTATTCATCAATAAATGAGATTATGTTAGTTACCCACCTCATCCATTTTCTATGAAGATTAAATGAGTTAATATATGTTATAAAATTGAACAGTATATAATATATAGTGAAGCCTCAAAAACACTGGCTACTATTATTTTTACTGTTACTAATATTATATAACCATGTTTCATAACCAACAGTCACTCTATAAGTACCTAAAAATAATTCAACCAATATGAAAGTGATGCATCCACATTATGTGGAATTTTCATGCACAGTCTTACATGATTTATCTTACCCCAAATCCTAACATGAGGGATGTGCTTTTCAGCAAATATAAATCTTAGTATTTTTATGAAAGTGTGTCACGAAATGCCTGTACTAACACGACAGTGAATTCGAAATAAAGCTTAAAGGGCATTATATTACATTCACAGAAACAGCTTGGGAGAAGGCTTACAGATTCAATGGCAATGTGTTCTATAAATCAGTTACCCAGTATGACAGTAGGCATGGGAAAGGGGATGATACATCTCATGTGAGATGGAAAATTGCTTGAGAGATAAACAATGATATGCCTTATAAATATAAACATATGCTTCAAAGACACTGCCTTTATCTCTCCTCATGACATTTTTTTTTCTTTCCTACTTTTCACAATAAAAATAAGACTATTTCTTCCTTTATAGACACAGGGAAACATCTAAGCAGTAAAAGGAATAAGCATATTATTTTTATTTGACATGATTAATCCAGAAAGCCATTTGAGTCACTGTAATGTTGGTGGCTATATCAAATAAACACCAAAACTGGAGTGGCTTAACATAACAAAGGTTTATTTATCATTCTTCTAACAGCTTATTAAGGATGTTCCTGATTCATAGGCAGCTTTCTTTCTGAAAGTTATTCCTTTCATTCTGTACACTGGTGACTCCTACAGCCAGAGATTCCTCCATGCCTCAGTCAATGAAGAGAGGGAAGGTAGAAAGGCACATTGGTGTCTCACCGTCTTGTCCCTGCAATGATATATCCTTTCTGCTTTTAGGCAGTTAGCAAAAACTAGTCAGAGTCCCACCTAAAGGCAAGTTTGCTGTCATGGTGGTGGTGATGGTAGCTATAAAGTTAGTACCCTCCTAGACAGTCATTTCCAGGGGCTTTGTACCAAACCACAGCAAAGAGAGCCTAGATCTTGGTAAACACTGGTCTCTCTGTTACAAATGCACTTGAAATTACGAACCTAAGGGCCTTGTCAATCATCTTAAGGCATTTATGCTAAAAGACAGAAATATAAGCCAACTGGAAGGAACCCCTAAAAAACTTTGATCCACCTTCTTAAAGGTTCACTTTCTGTTTCCTCAGTCAATTACAGGATACAGGGAGGGAACTGAGACTGAATTTATTTAAGCATATATTCTTTCTACCTCCTCTAAGAATAGAAAATAAACTACTTTGGGAAGATTTAAGTTTCCTTTCAAGAAACCTAGCAATCTTCTGGGGAAAATTTAGGACTATCAATGATCAACAGAGCTAATATAGACATATCTCTTAGTCTTTAGAGATGTTCTTTCTCTTATCTTATAAAAGATAAAGATTAAATAGAAACTTTTCTCAAGACCTTTCCAGTTGTAAAAATCTGTGAATTAAACAATGGCAGGGAATGAAGGAGAAAGAGAAATAGTGTAAAAAGCGGAATTATATACTAGCTCTTTAGATCCTATTTACAGGTATGAAAACTTTTGCTTTGGAACATTAAAAAAAAACTCAGTCTCTCAGACCTATGTGGATTCATTTTGTTATATTTAAAATAGGTATCATTAAAACACTAATAATTGGGGTGCCTGGGTGGCTCAGTGGGTTAAAGCCGCTGCCTTCGGCTCAGGTCATGATCCCAGGGTCCTGGGATCGAGCCCTGCATCAGGCTCTCTGCTCTGCAGACAGCCTGCTTCCTCCTCTCTCTCTGCCTGCCTCTCTGCCTACTTGTGATCTCTGTCTATCAAATAAATAAATAAAATCTTTAAAAAAAAACACTAATAATTAAAGATAAAAGTCTAACCAAATAAATGACGATTGAAATTTCAGTGCAACTGGCACTTAGAATCATAAACACATGAAAAACAACAAAAAAAGTCAGTAAAACAAAATCAAGCCAACTCTTTCCAAACCTATATTTTAATAGTAATCAATGTGATATCCCAAACTAACCAATTAACATGGAACAGAAGGCTTTAATATGATGTTTGTGTTGAACACTTTTCGATTCTAAAATGCATAAACATAAATATGCAAGTAGAAAATTATTTAGTTCACACTTCCTAGAATTAGCTTATGGACTCTCATAGAGCTAGTTACCTAGAACTATGGGTAGCCTAAAGAAAGAAAATTTGATATGATCAATCATCACACAAAGGCCAAAAATCTCAACTTCTGAAATTCAATAAATAGGTATCTGAATTTACAAAATGCAGAATGTTTCATTGCTTATTTTCATAGAAGTTAAAGACAGAGTGATTCACATACAATTCAAACGAGGCTATCACAATATCCCCAGGAAATTTAATTAGGTCAAAGAGGAGGCACTGACCAAATACAAATGGAATGTCTAAGAACTGAAAGTCGCATATTATATAAAACATATCCTATCTAGATACTTGATGAATCCATGGCCTTACTATGTATCATTCATTTGCCTATGCAGGTCAATTAACTAACAAGATATTAAGCAATAAAGTATGCAGTAGAGATAGAAGTGACCTAACTCATGACTTAGTGAGCCATAAACTACATACTACACAATAGTCATTTGAAAATCTTGTTGAGCCTCAATTTCTCCATCTGGAAAATTCAAATTGGAAAAGATTTTGGAGATCAGCTCATCTAATCGAACATCCTAGTATTCTAAAGCAGATATGCTGTGGGTTATACATTCTTTAGAAACATATTTTTTTCCTTCAAAGTGCAATGACTTACCACAACTCAATTATGAAAAAGAAAATGTTTGATTTACTAGAAAGGAAGCTCTTGGTTATTTTTATCTGTAAGTTGGATAAGAATTAATTGTTTAGGGAAAAGGTTATTAAATATATTTAAAAAATAGTGACGTAACATCTAAAGAGAAAAGCTTAAATTACCCATATTTCTATACCTAGTGATAACCACTGCATTGCTTTTGTATTATACCAATTTAAAATAAATTACTTGAAATGAAAGATCTTTTATAAACAAACAATGTATAAATACAGGGGTAAACAGATTTCAGAGGTAATACTCACAATTGTTGTGAGTGTGAACCTTCCCAACATTCCCTTAAGTGACTGAGAAACCTCCATTTGCATAGAAAACAACCCATATGTTAATTGAAAATCATTCCAATCTACCAATTCAAAGAAGTTTCTTAGGGATCTACCACTGACAACACTTACTTTGTCAGAGTAGCTTTTCATACCAAATAGTTTTAAAATGAACTTAACTGAATTTTTAAAAATATTTTCATTAATTCATACCACATTTATATAGACTTCCTACAAATTCCAAATTAGTTAATTTTAATTGTACTGCAGAATGACTTAGAAATTTTAATCAGTTAAGAAAAACAAAATCCGGGGTGCCTGGGTGGTTCAGTGGGTTAAAGCCTCTGCCTTAGGCTCAGGTCATGATCCCAGGGTCCTGGGATCGAGCCCCGCATCGGGTTCTCTGCTCGGCAGGGAGCCTGTCTTCCTTTCTCTCTCTGCCTATTTGTGATCTGTGTCTGTCAAATAAATAAATAAATAATCTTAAAAAAAAAAAAAAAGAAAAACAAAATCCCCCCTTTTTTTTTAAGATTTTATTTAAACACTTGTTCTGAGGTGAGTATCAGAGGGGATTTATTTAACAAGTTCTAATGATTCCCCTGATCAACAAGTAATGGACCATAAAAATACATATACACATACATATGCCACATACATCTTTAAGTTCTTGATTTGAATGCATAAGAGAGACAATGTACCATGAATTCAACAAAATAGTTCACTACCTACCTACAAAAGAAATGATCTGAATAAAGATGCACCCAACTTGTTTGGCTACCTAAGACTGGCTACTGGTTTTGAGAAATAGCTAATGACAAGTAATACCCCTCACCTGCTGACAGAAAGAAAGAAAAAGAGAAAGACTATCCTAATGTATTGTTTGGTATATTAACTAGAACCCTAGAGAATGAAGTAAAACATCACTCAAAGACTATAGATTTGTATTTGGTCCAAGTTAAAAAAAAAACAAAAACAAAAACAAACAAACAGAAAAAGACCAAAAATTGATACTAAACCAATAAATGAACCTGAACTTTGGGGTCACAACAGGATAACAGAGACCTGATTTATAGTTTACATACTCACTTTAAACAAAGGAAAAGTAGCATATGTATATACTTCTTCTAAATATATGTGAATATGTACATATATAATATGCATGTGTACATCTATATAATATGTATACATGTACTCATATATATATTTTCTCAGACATTAAATATAGGCAGGAAGAGGACAGTGAGCCCTGAGACATGGAAAACAAATTAGATGAGCCCTATAGTCACCCCAGCTTGTTTTTCTCAACAGAGATTCTAGGATATACCATATGGAGGAGTAATCTAAACAGAGCCTGGTGTGTTTCCTGACTTGGAGAGTCAGACTTTGTGCTTCAGGGAGCCCAAGATGGCTAGAAATTCAAGAACAGAAGGGAGGAGTTGGCAGAAAGAGGAGGGAGATGCACAGAGAGGCCAGTAGTTGACAAAGACAAAGGAGTCCCCTTGAGTCTTGGGCTAAATAATGATCTGTGCATGAATGTGTGGAAATCAGCTAGATTGTGCAAAGTACCATGGGGAAAGAGTAGATGGTACAATATTCCGAGTCTACAATAGGACTGAGGTTGTGTTCTGCACAGGGCATCAAGTAGCATCCTCAGAAAAGTACTGCTTTAGCAGCAGACCCAAATTAGCCCTAGTCTAAAGGCTACACAGGATCTGACCTAACAAAGCTTAAAAGCAAACCTTAAAAGAATAAAACTGTGTTTCAAGCGACTTAACTGTTCATTAGAACAAAATCCTACAGTAATGAAAAGGATACGACGAACCCAGTGACCAACAAAGTAAAATACACAATGTCAAACATCCAACCAAAATTGGAAAACAAAAACAAAAACAAAAAACCAAACAAACAAAAACAAAAGAACAAGGTAAGCTGCCCCAAAATTAGGAGGAAAAAACTCAACAGAAACAAATTTAGAAAAGATGGATCTAGCAGACAGGGAGGGACTTGTCATAAAGACAAGGGGATTTCTATTATACCTATTCTCCACATATTCAAGAAGATAGAGGAAAGAATGTCCATGAGATGAAAGAAATGGAATTATAAGGAAAACATCTAGATGGGACTTCTATAGATAAAAAGTATAATATCTAAAATGAAAATTATACTGGATGGAATTAAAAGCATATGAGGAGCTTAATGAAAATAAACACATTATAATAAAAACTATCCAAGATTAAATAGTGAGAGAAAAAAGATTTGAAAAAAGCAGACAGAGTTTATCAGTGAGCCATGGGAAATTACCCAGCAGTCTAAAATGGTGGTTATTAGAGTCTCAGAAGGAGGTTTCCTTGGTTTTGTTTATTTGTTTTTTTGCTTGGACCAAATACAAATCTATAGTCTTAAGTGATGTTTTTCCTCCTCTTAAGAGGAGGCACAGAGAGGGAAAAAATTGATAAAACAATTTTTTTAATTTGATAAAAACTATAAAATAGAAATAAAAAAAAACTTTATGCAAAGGAGAAGGAACAAAAAGAAAAAAAGTGGCACATCATCAGCAAAATGCTGAAACTACTGACCAATAAATTTTAGAGCAGCAATAGAAAAAATATGTACAGAAAAACAAAAATAATAATGATAGTAGACTTCTCTTCAGAAGCAGTGTAAACAAATGGTTCCTGAGTGAAATCTTTAAAGCACATAAAGTTTGTGTTGGGGGGGGGAAGCGGGAGATGCACACCCAGCAAAAGTATCTTTCAAAACTAAAGATGAGGAGTGCCTAGGTAGCTCAGTGGGTTAAAGCCTCTGCCTTTGGCTCAGGTCATGATCCCAGGGTCCTGGGATGGAGCCCAGCATCTGGCTCTCTGCTCAGCAGGGAGCCTGCTTCCTCCTCTCTCTCTCTCTCTCTCTCTCTCTGTCTGCCTCTCTGCCTACTTGTGATCTCTATCTGTCAAATAAATAAATAAAAATCTTTAAAAAAAAAAACCACTAAAGATGAAACAAAGATTTTTTTCAAACATACTGAATTTGAGATTTAATTTCCCATATCTAAACTTCAAAAACTCTTAGTAACCCAGACAGAAGAAAAATGAGACCAAATGGAAATCTGGATATACGCTAAGTAATAACACCAGAAGATGTAAGAGAAAATATTAAAGGCTTGCTTTTCATTGTTTAAACTTCTTTAAAAATTGTAATTATATGATTAATGTAAAATGAAAAGTCTCAATATATTTGAAAAGATGAGTCATACAAAATATGTGAATATATAAGAAATTAGAACAAAAAAACAAAGAGATAAATGAAAAATACCTAAATATTTAGAAATTAAACAGCACATTATAAAAAGATACTAAAACCAACCAAGATATCACAAGAAAAATTATAAAATTCCTTCAATTAAATTAAAGTAAAACTGCCGTATTTATAATTTGCTGGATACATGCAAATTAATGAGTGTGTAAAGGAAAATTTTATAGCATTAAACACTTATTTTACAAAAGAAGAAAAGTATCAAATATGGCATTTAAGTTTCAATCAGAAGAAACTACATAAAATTAATAAATAAATAACAAATTAACCTTTCCCCCTCAAAAATTTTGGAAGAAAATAACAAAATAAAAGTGAAATCAATAAATTTATATAGAGAAAATTAATGAAACTAAAGACTCATTCACTAAGAAGACAAAATTGATAAACCCTTAGTCAAATGAACAGGGAAAATAAAAGACAAAGATAACCAGTATTAGTAATCAAACAGATGATGTCAGTACAGATTCCACAGAAACTAAAAGAGCAATCACATATGCAGAAAACCCACTGAACTTCTGAATTAAATCTCATTAAAAGAATTGTAAAAAGGACATAGTAACAACTTTATGCCAATGGCTTGGAAAACTTAAATGGACAAATTCCTTAAAGAATCCAAACAAACCTGTCTGGGGCTAAAGTAGGGAGAAGAAAAAGGGAAACAAACAAGCAAAAACCCAAAAACAAAAACTGAGAATTCTTGTGAAACTCACAGTCCAGAAGTGGAGGCTCACTAAAATAATGAGATCTAATTGGTCACTGGAAAGAAAGAAAGATATACTGCCATTTGCTACCATATGGATGGAAATTGAGGGCATCATGCTAAATGTAAGGGCATACTTAGCCAGAGCGACCCCATCCCGGTAGAACAGCCATTTTGTTGTTTATGCAGTTAACTTAGATTGACCCTGCCCTCCCCCGCCCCAGGAACTTACTTAGAAACAGGTCTGGGAAACCAGTAAAATATGGTGGACCAGTCCCTGATAACAGAGCCCAGGTACCAGGAGGAGTCAGGCCAGGTGGAGGCGTCCAATCAGTAAAGCACACATACTATCTCCCTAACTACCAAAGAATGTGGGCCCTGCCTTTTGGGTGCCAATTCTGACCAAGGTGATAGGCTAGTTCAAATAGCTACTATGGGGTGAATTGTAATTCAATTGGCTACCTGTGTGTGACCTAGCATGACTATGCAACTTTCTCTGTGTGTTAAAATCTCATTGGCCCCCTGTGTGTGGCCAGGCTCAACCACATGGCCTTTGCTCTGTAAAAGTTAGTCTGTGAGGCTGGGGGTCATCACTCTCTCTGAGGAGATGGCCCTGACTGGTCAGTTTGATTCTCGATGCTGGTGTGAAATAAAGCTTTGCTTGACCTTCACTTTGTATCAGTCTCACTCCTTTGATCATGGACCCTAACATAAGTGAAATAAGCTAGACAAAGACAAATACTGGTTGGTTATCATTTTCACATGGAAGCTGAAAAAATAACAAAAATAACAAACAATAACAACAAAAATGCAAGCTCAAATACACAGAAAATAGGAAAGTGCTTACTAGGGGCTGGAGAGTGGGGCAGATAGGAGAGGTTGGTAAAATGATACCAACTTTCAGATACAAAATGAATAAGGTCAGAGGATCTTATGTAAAACATGGTGACAACAGTTAGTAACACTGTATTTTGTTATTGAAATTTGCTGGGAGAATAGAATTTAAATGTTCTCACATATACACACACACACACACACCCAAAGAGATAATAGTGTTAAATAGAAGGGGAAAATCCTTTCACAATGCATACATATGCCAACACAATAAACACTTTAAATATTTTACAATTTTGTCAATTATACCTCAATAAAGCTGAAATTATAAAAGTAAAATAAACCTGATTAAAAAATGAGCCAAAGACCTTAGCATATATCCCCCAAGAAAAGATATATAGATGGCAAATTAGCCCATGAAAAGATGTTCCACATCATATGCCATCAGGGAATTGTAAATTAATACAACAATGAATTTCACTACACACCTATTAGCATGGGTCCCAAAGCTGGAACATTGACAACACCAAATGCTGGTAAGGATGAAAAAGAACTTTCATTCATTACTTGTAAAAATGCAAAATGGTAGGAATAGTTTGGCAGGCAGTTTGGTGGTTTCCTGGACAAGTGAACTCTACTAGGTGACTGATGGTTAAGCAATGAGTAACATATAGAATTGTGGGAACATTACATTATACACCAGAAACTAATGTTTGTTAATGTTGTATGTTAACTATACTTCAAATAAAAAAGAAGGAAAAAAGAAAACAAACAAAAAACTAAACATACTCTTACCATAGGATCCAGAAATTATGTTTCTTGGTATTTACACACAAAAAAGTTGAAAATTTACTTCTACATAAAATCCTGAACAGGGGCATTTATAACAGTTTTATTCGTCATTGCCCAAACTTGGAAGCAGCCAAGATATCCTTCAGTAGGTGAATGGATAAAAAAATTGTGGTACATTCAGAAAACAGACTATTATTCAACTCTAAAACAAAATGAGCTATCAGGCCATGATAAGATACAGATAAACTTTACATGCATATTACTGAATGAAAGAAGCAAAACTTAAAAGGCTACATGCTGTATAATTCCCACTGTATGGCATTCTGGAAAAGATGAAACTATGGAAAGAGTAAAAAGATACATGAATGGAAAATAAACACATGAAAAGATTCTTAATATTGTGAAACTTTAAGGAAATGCAAATTAAAATCACAATGAAATACCACCACATACCAAATTGAATAACTACAATTAAAAAGAGAAAAAGCAAGTGTCATTGAAGATATGGAATAATTGTACTCTTTCTTATATAACACTGGATGGAATATAAAATGGTATGGCCACTTGGAAAAGCAGTTTAGCGGTTTCTGGAACACCTAGGTGGCTCAGTTGGTTAAGCATTTGCCTTTTGCCCAGGTCAGGATCCCAGGCTCCTGGGATCATCAGGCTCCTTGCTCCACCTGGAGCCTGCTTCTCTTTCTGGCTCTCACCCTGCTCATGAGTGCTCAATCTCTCTCTCTCTCTGACAATAAATAAACAAATACTTAAAAAAAAAAAAAAAGGAAATGCAGTTTAGCAGTTTCTTATAAAATTAAACATACACATAACATAAAACCCAGCAAAACATTACTAGGTATTTACCCCCAAAATTAAGACATATGTCTACTGAAAGACTTGTTCAAAAGTGTTCATAACAGCTTTATTTGTAATAGCCCCAAACTGAAAGAACATAAATATCCATCATCTAGGGGATCTACAAATAGTGGTGTATCTAAACTACTCAGTGACATAAAAAAACAATCTTCTGATATTTGCAATTACAAGAATGAATATCCAAAGCATTAAAATGAAGGAAAGAAACCAGACACAAAGATTACCTACTATTTGTTAAGAGGCAGTAGAAAGCAATCCAGTGGTTACTAGGGTCTATGGATGGGGAAGAAGACTGACTTCAATGGGAGAACAAGATAAAAAAAATTTAGGGGATGATAGAAAAGTTCAATATTTTGATTGTGGTGGTGATTTAAGTTTTCAAAATTTATAGAATTGTACATTTATGTTGGTGAATTTTGTCTCTAAATTATACTTCAGTTAAACTATAAATAGAAAAAATATCTAAAAGTTATTTTTTCTTAATGCTTAGATTTGGATAATTCTCAGAGTCCCATGCACAAACTAGTACAGGAAAGTTTTTTTATATTATTGTTAATATAAAACTGAACAGGATAGATAAATAGTTTAGACCAGCATGGTATCTCTTAGGTAATGAAGTTCCCAGATTAAAAATCAAGATAATGAAACTCAAAGACAATCATTCAATCATAAAACATTTTTGGTCCAAATATCATGTTACCTCTTTCTAATCCAAAAGGTCCAAAAGTAGACCCATGGAGCAAAGTATAAGAAAAAAACAGAATTTCTAAAGCAATGAGATGACTTTGTTAACATGATTTACTAATTTATAGTTAAAACTGTGCTTATATGAAAAGAGGGAGGGCTGGTATCGCCTTGCCTCTGGCACAAAGAATTAAAAATTAATTCACATAAATATTTTTTACAGCTTAGCAAGTTAATTAGATATTTAGTTTCTAAACTATTAAATAAAGTTGCCCATTGATGTAGAGATTATAGTTATTCTGACAGGTCAAGCCTCTCTTCCTGTTTTCATTATATACGCTGAATCCTTCTAAAAATATTGTTCTGGTTGAAATCAATAGAAACTATTGCAGAATACAAGAAATGCTCTTGACCTTAAAAGGCATTTTAAATTGCTGGCTTCATTTGAATCTCTAAAAAACTGAAACCAATCTTTTAAATTACAGTCATAGGGAGGGCAAAAAGGAGAAAGCTTCCTATTTACCTAATAACTTTGGACACTTTTTAGTCAGGTGGGATTGGACCAACTTTCTCAAATATTCCAAAGGATTTTCCACATTTTTCAGTCAAAAGGAAAAACTTGCCCAAGACTCATTGCTTATATGTTCTGCAGGTAGACTCTCTTCAGACTGGAGAAATGCTACCTGAGAGACAGAAAGATAGAAGTGAATGTTCTCATAGACAGCCACATGGGTTCAGTTTCACAATTATTTACCCTTACAATTCATTAGGAACTCCATGATCCCATCATGCTGAGCAGAAATTTATACTCTTGCAGTCACTGTACTTGAATTATCTCAAGTTTAGGCCAACCACTGTTTTCAATTAATGAATCCATTTCATAGGGTTGGGTGAAGATTACATGAGAAAAGAGTTAGATAATTTTTTTAAGGTTCAAAGAAGCTTTTATAAGGAACTTTCCCATACAAGATGAAGCTTCTGATTCTGGACCTTAGAGTGTAAACCCCATGTATACTCATTTGCAAACAGATGTCAGATTTTTACCTTAAGTTAAGCCACTGATCTCCAAACTCCAAAAAAAAAAAAAAATGTGTGCATGTGCATGTGTGTGTGTGTGTGTGTACATATATGTGAGAATTTTTTTTTAGATTAGGGAAAATAAATTTCTAATACATTTTGCCACACTTTCCTGAGGAGTTTTCCCATGTGAATGCTAATTTAATCAAATACGAAAGAAACGGAATTCCAATTTCAGAACAATTAAGTTTTCTTTCAACTGGCATCTAATCGGTGATCAAACACTGTGTGGAAAGGAGGAGAACTTATAAATTGAATCCTACTGTCATAATAAGAGATTATGGGTGCTTCTGAATAAATGCAACTCCAAATCCTAGTGGATGATCATGTTACATAAGCAATATTCAAAACAAAAACATTTTTCTATACCCCTGGGTAGTCAAATGGAATGAACTTTTGAGATTTACCTCCTGCATTTGTATACGTTATGATTTAATTTAGCATTTAGGTTCTCAGCTCTTCCTCTGAAAAGAAACATGGATTTACTTTCTGAAACTTCATTATATTTTATTAAATAATCTAACTGAATATTGATCCCTATTGAAATATTTACATTAGGAGAGTACTCTAAGGTGACTGTATTGGATAAGTCATGGGTTCAGTGGTGAAACTGTCATGGATTTAAACTTTGTTCCCATGCTAAGAGGCAGTGTGACTTTGAGAGTCACTCGAGCTTTGTAAAGCTTGACTTCTTCATGTATAGAATAAGATTCTCTTATATTTGTGAAGCTGATGTTTAACAGTTTGATGTATGTAAGGCTTTTGATTCAGAGCAGATTTTTATATTAGTTAGCATTCCTCCTCCTTCACTAACAAAGAAATCTTCTATTTCACAAACAGTTATATGGGTGAATTCCATAGAAAATTCCATAGTTATGAAATTGTGGAGCATAAAGAGACATCCCATTGCACAAGTCACTTAACACAAACCTTGCCCCAGTCTTGTATCTTTCTTTCTTAGCCCTGCTTCAATTCATTATGAGCCTAGCACCAGGAATGGTATTTTCAATTCTTAAATACAGCCACATTACCTCTCCTGGCGAACTCTTCACTGGTTGTATGCCTACAGTGAAGCCAAACTCTTCATTGTGGTGAGACTGGTGTGATCTCTATTTTCGATGTCCACTCGCTCTACTGAACTAGGTCAGTGTTCATTTTGTAAACCTGCTATTATCCTTCCTCTTCCATGACAGAATCTTTGTACAGGCAGCTCACTTTGTTTAGGGCATTCTCCCTCTGTCCTCCACCCATCTTGAATTAACTATTTGCCTATCAGGTAGCTTTCAGCTCAAATAAACTCTGAGTCCCCAGTTTATAACAGGCTTCCTCTGTATAGTTTTTCACATAGAAGTATTATCTTTTCCTCTGTAACACTTTTATCAGGGAGTAACTCTATATTTACTTTTGTGGGATAATTTTATTAATAGCTGCCTCCCTCTCTATAATACAGTATGCCTCAGGAGAACAAGACAAGTGTGTGGTTTGGCTCACCATTTATTTCAAGTGCTTAATTGAGAATAAGAGTATAGTGAACTGTCAATAAATACTTGTTTAACAAACAAGAGTGAGAAGAACAAATGGTCACGGATGAGTAAGATGCTTCATTTCAAAGTTTTAATATTTATTTTATCCTTGAGTAATAACACTATGACAATTCACTTTTTAAATTCCAGAGATGCCTGTTTTTTTATCTAGCTGAGAAACAGAATCATTAAGGGAAAGACATAGTATAAAACATGGAGAGAGTAGGGGTTGTCTTTCTAAATCTTGGGCCTCATTTAATTCTAATTAAGTTAACTCTCACCAATGTATTTCATTTTTTCTCTTTCTTTCTGTCTTTCTCTTTAAACATGACAACCCCTACTTCCTTTGGTCAGCAAAACAAAAATACAAACATCAATTTAGCATAAAATTCAATTAACTATTATTTAAAGTGAAACTTGAGACACTGATTTTAATGTCAAAGTGTCGGTTTTATGTGTACACCTCAGTGCAGACAAAATAACAATAAGAATGAAAAATCTATTCAGTTCTCTCACATCAGATGCTAACCCAACTCTGAGTTATGTGCTCTGACATATAAAAAGACAATAACTCAGTTATATTTGGATCAGGAAGAGAAAACTTTGAATGTAATCTGTTACTTTGCTTATCTATTATGCTTGACAATGCAAGTCAGAGATAATTAAAAATATAGGAAATCAAACTTTTGTGGAGGATTTTAATAATCCAGGAACTCAATGCACAAATTTGGCTGTGTTCCATTTTGTCACAAAGTTGAACTCCAAATAAGGATTATTAATTACATTCATGTCGGAGGGTTATTTAACATCAAAATCTTCACATTGGCAATACTTCTCATAAAGAAAGCACAGCTGAAAAGAAGGATAATTAAGCACCATGGTCTGAATTACATAGTAGAACTGGGAACTTGAGGTTTCATAGAAATTTTCAAAATAAAGAGCAAAATTATCTTTTGAATCAATAAAAATAATCTTTGAAGGGTCACTCAAGCTTTATGATAATGCTGACTGAAAAGTTACTTCCAGGATCTTATTAAACAAGTCCATGTTATAGACCAGTGGAACAGAGTAGAGAGCTCAGATGTGGACCCTCTCCTCATCTCCATGGTCAAATAATCTTCAACAAAGCAGGAAAAAATATACAGTGGAAAAAAGATAGTCTCTTCAATAAATTGTGTTGGGAATATTGGACAGCTATGCATAGAAGAGTGAAACTCGACCATTCTCTTACACCCTACACAAAAATAAGCTCGAAATGGATAAAAGACCTCAACATGAGGCAGGAATCCATCAAAATCCTAGAAGGGAACATGGGCAGTAACCTCTTCAACATCAGCCACAGCAACTTCTTTCAACATGTCCCCAAAGGCAAAGGAAACAAAAGCAAAAATGAACTTTTGGGACTTCATCAAGATCAAAAGATTCTGCACAGCAAAGGAAACAGTCAACAAAACAGAGACAACCCACAAAATGGGAGATAGAAAAAGGGCTGATATCCAAGATGTATAAAGAACTCCTCAAACTCAACACACACAAAACAGATAATCACGTCAAAAAATGGGCAGAAGACATGAACAGATACTTCTCCAAAGAAGACATACAAATGGCTAACAGAAACTTGAAAAAAATGCTCATCATCATTAATCATCAGGGAGATTCAAATCAAAACCACATTGAGATACCACCTTACACCAGTTAGAATGGCCAAAATTAACAAGACAGTAAACAATGTGTGTTGGAGAGGATGTGGAGAAAGGGGAACCTTCTCAAACTGTTGGTAGGAATACAAGTTGGTGCAGCCACTTTGGAAAACACTGTGGAGATTCCTTAAGAAATTAAAAATAGAGCTTCCCTATGACCCTGCAATTGCACTACTAGGTATTTACCCCAAGATACTGATGTAGTGAAAAGAAGGGCCATCTCTACCCCAATGTTCATAGCAGTAAGGGCCACAATCACCAAACTATGGAAAGAACCAAGATGTCCTTCAATGGACAAATGGATAAAGAAGATATGGTCCATATATACAATGGGGTATTATGCCTCCATCAGAAAGGATGAATACCCAACTTTTGTATCAACATGGATGGGACTGGAGGAGATTATGCTGAATGAAATAAGTCAAACATAGAGAGTCAATTATCATATGGTTTCACTTACTTGTGGAGCATAAGGAATGACATGGAGGACATTGGGAGATGGAGAGGAGAAGTGAGTTGGGGGAAATTGGAGGCGGAGACAAATCATGAGAGACTGTGGACTCTGAGAAACAAACTGAGGGTTTTGAAGGGGGTGGGGGTGGGTGGTTGGGTTAGCCTGGTGGTGGGTATTAAGGAGGGCACATATTGCATGGTGTACTGGGTGTGGTTCATAAACAATGACTTTTAGAACACTGAAAAAAATTAATTAAGAAAAAACGAGTTCATGTTATAGTCAGGTCTCCCTGTTATTACCAAGGGTTAAATCATCTTTAGGTAGTATCCAGGAGACATGAACAAACATTTCATTATGCAGCAGCTTCCCAAACTGTGAGTGATTCATGTCAAATACTTATCTATTCAACTTATCTATTCAAATTCATAATGTAAGCCTTCTTTATCAATTTCTAGAAACTGTATTGGCTGGAATGGTAGCAGCCTGGAGGTTTATTCTCTTTGTCTCTTACTTGCTGTGCAACATTGGGCAAGTCATTTCACCTTTCTTGCTCTTGGTTTTCTACTGGCAGGAGAGGTAGGAGTTAAACTGGATGATCCCAATGAACCTTTGAGCTCAATTTTAAAGTCAGACACATTTCCCAGTGCCATGGAGATCTAACCATTCACATGGGATTTTGCTAACAACAATTTCCTAGTTTTTAAGCATTTACTATATAAAGCAGGTAAGGACAAAATTTTTCTATAAAGGCCTAGATAGTAAATAAATATGAACACTTTTTCAGGCCATACAAACTCTGTGTTGCAACTACTCAAGTCTGCCAATGTAGAGCAAAAGCAACCATAGAAAATACATAACTGAAATGTTTTTCCAATAAAACTTTATTTATAAATATGGGTAGTGGGCCATATTTGATCCATGGACTGAATTTTGCCAGCCCCTGCTATATACCATAGCAATTACAACTAAGGAATTAGGATTAAAAAAAAGAAAAAAAAGCCTTCTTAATCATATCCCCAGACTTGCCCAAAGGGTTTGGACTTATTAAATAAGTAATTCTTCCATTCTTTTTATCAGAGTTCATTTTTAATCCTTCTGTCTTCCTTTTTCCTTATAAGAACTACTTCATTGTTCCTATAGTTCCTATAGTTCCTATAGTTCCTATAGTTCCTATATACCTCCCAGAATTTACTTTGAACCCAGTTCATGGCAAAAATGCAGTATTTTCTGGCAATGACAGTCACATCAGATTCTCCTTACAGGAACTAAAGTTTTATCAATCAGGATATGTTGTTGTTGTTGTTTTAAAGGACCCTCGTGTAAGTATCCATTCTCCCTCTTGTCATAATCTGACTGCCTCTAGTTTCAGTTATTAGCTGACTTTGCCTCCCAGAACAAACCCCTCAGGGAAAACACCTAATCACCCACATAATCTATATATGTCTCTTGAAAAGGAGTGTCTTGTGTAAACAACCTGAAAATGACAAAACTGCAAACCAGAAAATGCAACAAATGTGGCTGTTGCTAGATTCTGCAAAAGATAGTAAGCAAAGACAAATTCCAAAAAAGGTAGTCTGTCTTCCCACCATATCAACCAACCAACAGCAAGCAAACAGCAAACAACTTTGTATGGTTTACCATGTTGAAGACATGTTGATATTTGTTTAGAAGCCATAAACACAGTGACAGTTAAGTTCCTCAGAATGAGTCCAGCTCCAGCTCATCAAGATCCCCGATTCTGCCAACTGCTCACATCCACCTGTTTAAACTCAACTTAGAGTCCCATTTAGAAATGTCTACCAACAGTACAAAAGTGAGCACTCCTAAATTTTTATGAATACCTCAAGAGCAAGGTCACCTGCAGTACTATCACTCATAAGGGGCAACAGGAAGAAAAAGAAGAAAAAGAATTTACCTGGTTTTTGAGGGAATTTTTCATCAAACACTTGAGTTAGTTTGTTTCAATTATGAAGATTTTATCATAAGATACATACACACAGGGTGATGGGTATTACGGAGGGAGTGTGTGGCAATGAGAATGGGTGTTATGTGCAACTGATGAATCACTGAACACTACATCAAAAACTAATGATGTACTATATGTTGGCTAATTGAACATAGTAATAAAAAATAAAATAAAATAATACAAATTCTTAAAGATTAAAAAAAACATACAATAAGGCTCAAAAGTCAAAAGATAGAATGCTTCCCCTGCTATCTTTCTGTAAAGAAGCAAAATTATAACAAAACTACCAAATAAAATGATAAAAAAACCATGAGCAAAGCATGTTTACCCTGCTAGCAGCAATATGGACAACAGTGTGTATGTGTGTGTGTGTGTGTGTGTGTGTGTGTGTGTGTGATGATGTTATGTTATGTTATGTTATGTTATGTTATGTTATGTTATGTTAT
>RCUC01120412.1:0-17231 GCA_003697995.1 Taxidea taxus jeffersonii
TGAGGCACCTGGCTGGCTCAGTCACTTAAGCATCTGCCTTTGGCTCAGGGCATGGTCTTAGGATCCTGTGATCAAGCCCCGAACTGGATTCCCTGCTCTTCGGGAAACCTGCTTCTCCTTCTCCCACTTGCCCTGCTTCCCTCTCTCACTGCCTCTCTCTCTGTCAAATAAATAAAAACAAAATTTTAAAATTAAAAAAAAATCTTTATAATGCTCTTTTATACCTGAGGATTTTGTATATCAGGAATTCTAACAAAGCACAGCAGGTGTGGTTTGTTTCATCTTCCTTATGTCTGGAGCCTCAGCAAGAAGGCTCAAAAGGTAGGGATGACTCAGTGGCTGGCTTGTGGAATCATCTGGAGATTCTTCTCTCATATATCCGGCAGGTGATGCTGGATGTCAGCTAATACCTAAACTGGGGCTGCTGCTTGGGATATTCATGTAGTACTCGATGTACTTCACAGCATGGCAGCTGAGAGCACCACATATGAGTATCCCAAAACAAAACAGAAACTGCATTGCCTTTCACAACTTAGGCTCAGTCTATTAGTTATAAGCAAGTTACAAATCCAGCCAGATTCAAGAGAAAGAGTATTAGACCTCACCCCTCTCTGGGGAACCGGCACGGTTCAAACACGGAAAATTGTATTGTGGATGTTTTGGGAAACTATAACTAGCCACATCAGTTTTTCAGTGCAATACCCTGATTTTTAGACATTAGCAACTAATTTTTGAAAGTTAAACAATCTATAGATTAAACCAAATATATCTGTAGGTAGTCACAGTCACTATTTTCTAAATTCTGTTCTATACATAAGCAAGAAGTCAGTATACAGAAAATGTGTCCAAGAACATGGAATTAAGGTGTCCTTCCAAGTGGCTATTTGAGGGCACTCTATGGTCTGTTAAGGATGTCCTGAAATACACGAGTGGACTGTTTGGAGACAATTAGAGAAGAAGACAGACATGCAAATAAACACGTAACATGTGATGAGCACTGTGCTAGAAGGATGTGCCAGAGGTTATGAGAGAACATAGGAGGCCATCGAGTAGAGGGTGATGAGAAAGTACCAGAAGCTTTCTGAAACAGAACTGATGCCCAGCTGTGAAATAACTGGGTAAATAAAACTTAGCCAGGCAAAGATACGTACAAAGACAAAGAAATGAGAATATGATTCATTACTAAAGAACTACATGTCCTTCAGGTGAATCAAATTATAAGATAACTTAGGAGTGGTATGGCAGTTATTACCTGAAATGATAGGAAAGGAACAGGAAGGCCTGGATAATAGCACTCCAGTGTAAGAAAAGAATGATTTTTGGATAGAGTTTGAGGTTGTCATCATATCTAGAAGTTGGTAAAGCTGAATTCGTCTTTGGTAAAAATTATGATCCTCCTTTTTTTTTTTTGCATCAGCCTGATTTGCTCATTTGAGCTTAGCAAGTTCTCTACTAGTTGCTATTCCATCCTTTATCCTTTTTCTGAATGATCTGTCTGCATTCCCATTGCTTTCTTTGGTTTCTAAATCAATTTGCACTTAAAAACAAAAACAAAAACAAAACAAAACAAAACCTCCAGGTCTTACTTTTTTGTAGCTAAACACTAGTAATGAGAGAAGGGAGGTATTTTTCTTGAAACACCTGTGGTTGAAATGGAAAATATGGACTTTGTGATCTTTAAATATAAAGTGGGAGGAAAAAATAAAAACAAAAACAAAAAACATGACACTTTAACTCCTGGGGGTACCTCAGAAAAGGGAACAGAATTTATCTCAGATGCATATGGAATAGAGCCAAAATAAGATATAGATATTAGTAAGTCTCCATAACTAGATTTCTCTTAATAATAATCTCAACATCCTATTTTACTATTTCATTAAGGTTATTATTTATTAAGGACCTTCTATTATCTAGGTGGTAGAAGGAGAATAAGGAACTCTGTGATACATTTAAGCACAGGATCACAATTCTATAGTTACAATACTGTGGAACAGATATTTCATATTCAGAATGGTTTATATTTTATAAGGGCAGTACAATGCATAAATTATTACTGCATCTGTGCCACAATAATATATTAATATTATTGCATTGAAATAAATGAGTAACTATAGTAGGCAGGACATAAATAGCTATACATAATTTATCACTTTAGGTAAGAATTTTGTTGCCTAATAATATTGGACACCCAATTTAAGAAAAGAAATTTGATTTCAGAGTTTTTGAATTTAGAATTCAAGTATAAATAATTGTGGATTTGTATTATATAATATTCAGTAAGACTGAATTATAGAAGAAGTGTGAAAGAAGCAAAGAGAGGAGTTAGAAGGACTAGTCAGGGAACACTTGACCATTTCTAAAGGAAGTAAGTTTCTAATAAATATAATAACCATAATACAGAGCAGCTGCTATATTAGGCACTTTATAACATGATCATATGAGGTAGACAGTTTTATCCTTATATTACAAATAAAGAAACTAGGTTTAGAATGTTTACTTTGCCTAGGACTACACAAGGTTTGAACTGATTCCTCTCCAATTCCAAAGGCTGAACACTTTATACTAATAACATATTGCTTCCCAAACACTTCATTTTGTTTTTTAACACCTCAGCTTATTAGGAAATTCTCAAGCTGAAGTAATATCTTCTTCCCTGTAATCTCCATTTATATACATTGATCAGTAAGCAGCTTGTGAAGCTACACATAATAAGTCTAATTTTGATATACTTATCAGCTTTTCTTTATGAAGATAATGTCCCTCTATCAATATCCACAGTGTGATAGAGTGCATTTTTTTTATTATTGTGTTATGCTAGTCAGCATACAGTACATCATTAGTTTTTGATGTAGTGTTCCATGCTTCATTGTTTACATATAACACCCAGTGCTCCATGCATTCTTGGCTGCAATTCTTCATCCCCCAACCCCATGTGTGATTGTTCAGTATCTCTCACAAAAGATGTAGATTGTTTTCCTGACTCCTCACTATTCCATATCTTGCTTTGACTAATACAATAATGTTACATCTTAAGCCTATATACATTAAGAGGACTAGGCATTTCCCATTTGCTCTCTTCCTATTGCCATGAGAAGAGCTTCTCTAGGTAACTATTGTGCCCTTAATCTGAGTTCCATAATGAACACATGGGCAGTCCAAACCTCAAAGCCAATCCCAATTCCACCCAAGCTTGGAACAGAGCCCCCAGTGAGCCTAGATTAGCAAACCTCTAGCCTAACAAAAACACGTGAATTGTCTCATATTGTATGATAATAATATTTTGTGATTGTCTGTTAAGCAACATTATTGTACCAGTAACAAGCCAGTGTCCAGGATCAGGGCCCACATAAACATGGTTTTCCTCAACTGTTCTTGGTTCATTATGATTCCCATTTCACTAATTACTCTAGTTGTTCTCTCATAAAACCACTCCAGTTGTCCAAGCACCCATCTGAAGTGTGGCACAATGATCTTGAGGCACATTATATCAGATGAGAGTTGACTGGTGCAAAGATACAGCATTATTATATCATTTGTAATAATGTTTCTTACTTTACTTCTACATCATCCTACCATGTGATTTCCTTTTTTTTTTTTAAGATTTGATTTATTTATTTGAGAGAGACAGACAGAGATAATGAGAGAGAACATGAACAGGGAGGAACAGGGGAAGCAGACTTCCTGCTGAACAGGGAGCCTGGTGGTGCAGGATTCCATCCCAGGACCCTGGGATCATGACCTTAGCCGAAGGCAGTCACTTAACCAACTGAACCACCCAGCTGCCCATACCATGTGATTTTATCAAGTGGCTATGTCACATTATTGGGTTTTATTGAATTTGTTTTCAACTGGAAACCTAGGTTTTCCCTAAATGAACTTCTGTCAAGCCAGTTCTAACACCATCCTGCATCTTTGCAATTGATTTTTTTAACCTAAATGCAGACATGTACATTTATCTCTGTGACATTTCACCTTGTGGTTTAGGCCTTCTATTGTTGATTTAGAACTACTTTTTTGAATACTAATTCTTAAAATCAGAATAGTAGCTATACATCTTAGCATATCTTGTATTTCCTTATCAAGTACCTTTCAAAAAATTTTTTTTAGAAAACAGAGACCAAGGACATAGCTCAGCAGCAACCCTTAAATTGACATTGACCACTAATTAAAATTCTGTGAGAATAGTTATAAACAGCCACAAATCTACTTGGCATAACTGTCAGGCAGCTTAGAAACTATTCACAAAGAAATTATGTAGTATTTTAAAACTACTCATTCATTTACTCAACAAGCATTCATTGAATGTCATTATTCTTCACCTACATATTCAAAGCAAATAAGGCAGAGCCTGGATATCCATTTATTCACAATTAGTGCAGTTTTCTGTGTGTGTGTGTGTGTTGTGTGTGTGTTGTTGTTGTTTTGGTTTTTGATTTTTGGGTTTTTGTTGTTGTTGTTGTTTACAAAATATGATCCTGGACTTCTGTATAAGAAAACCTACAAATGAAACTATAGATCTTGGGGCCCTTGCTGAGGACAGCTGATTCAGAATCTGAAGAGTGGGGGCTCAGGAATCTGTATTTTTTGGAAAGATTTTATTTATTTATTTGATAGACAGAGATCACACAAGTAGGCAGAGAGGCAGGCAGAGAGGGGAGGGAAGAAGCAGGCTCCCTGCCAAGCAGAGAGCCCAATGTGGGACTCGATCACAGGAAGCTGGGATCATGACCTGAGCTGAAGGCAGCAGCTTAACCCACTGAGCCACCCAGGCGTCCCAGGAATCTGTATTTTTGGTGCAGTGTCCTTCTGATCTTATGCACATTAGCTACTGAGAGCCACTGTGCTAAAGGAAGAGACAGACTTTAAAGAACATTCTGGAACAATCACAACTGATCTACATGAAAATGTCCACAAAGTCTTACGGAAGGCAAGTGGGAAGGGGTAACACCTTACCTGGTAACACTTTAATAAGAAGCTAACCACTGAGCTGGATCCCAAAAGGGCAGTGAATACCTTCTTAGGTGAAGAAGTAGAGGAAGTCCATTTAAACAGAAGGATGCCATGGTTAGAGGCATGGGACCATGAAAGGAGTCATGAATTGGGAGACATTCTATTGTGTTGGAGTGTGGGGTTGGTAATTACAATGTAGCTAGAAAAGGGACTTGTATGGCATACTAAGGAGTTAGCATTCACAGTCAGGATTAGAGAAAAGAGAAACATGAAAATACACAATTACAATTCAGTTCATAGCATGCCACTATGGTGGTATACAGAGACACATCCTCACCTGATTTAAGTTATATTTTGAGAGTTTTTGGAAGAATGTGGCTTTGTTTCCTCACATAAAGAAAAAAAATTATCAAAACAGAATCACTGTTATTTTAATTCATATATTTTTTACCCAGACTTTGTTTTATTTATTTAAATTTCCAAAGTCTGGTGCATGAAAACAATCCTTTAATAAGTAAAAACTTGTTCTGGAACATTGTACAACAGAGGTGAGATTCCATTTATGTTTGAGTGGGGAAGAACATAAATCAGCATTAACACATAGCCATAGTGCAGCTTGCACCAACGAATTCAGTCTCAAAGTCAACTAGATTAGAGTATTGAAATAATTAGAAATTATGCTGATGTTTACAGCACTGAAATCTTACTGATACTCATGAATTATGATTCAGCCAAAAAGATAATGTGTATACAGTTGGAATTATGTCCATTTCAAACTAGGGTTCAGTAGCTTCTGTGTACTTGTACCAAGAGCATGTAACAGTTCATTTAATAATGTCATGTATCACTGAGCCTAATTAGTCAGTCAGATGAAGGTCTTATTTATAGAAAATAATTGCTATGTTCTAATGATAATTCAATGAAATAAAACAGAAGATTAATGTTTTTGTTATAAAATTGTTCACCCATCATTTATGTAATAAAGGGTTAAAGTAAGCAAAAAAATACAAGCCAAATTGGAAACAAATAATTAAAGAGTGTCTATAAAAAGAGACCATTTTCAGAAATATATGTGCAGTGCTGAATCTAGATCAGCAAAAATATATTTAATGTATTTCTCTCTCATTTGGAGCATAAGGTTGCACTCTTAAAACACCTATTTTCTATAGAGTAGATTATTGCAAAGGTGATCATAATTCTATACTAGATGTCTTCTATAGATCATCTACCTTGATCATTAACCTATGAGCAGAACAAATATGTCACTCCTCTCAAGAATAATCAGCCTATCTTTCATCATGTGGACATCAAATTCCATCAACTGAAACTTAAGAGGGCATGTATGGCTATTTCCTGTTTCAGAGTATTTCAAGAAGATGGAATCTCCTTCAGCATTGCAACCCTTATGAATATGAAAAAGAGAAGCTTTATGTCTATGACTTCATTGATTGAACAATTACCCATTATTAATATTTAACAAGTGCCTGCTATGTTCTAGGCAATTATCATGAGGCTGTCACAGGTTATCTCATTAATACTTGAGGTAAATATTATTATTTCCATATTAAAGGTGAAGAAACTGAAGTTCAGAGAGATTAAATTATTTGTCCAAGATGACACACTCCATGAAAATGGAAAATAGCAGTTTTCAATGTTAAGTTCAAATACTTCTCTTTCTATATTCTGTGTTATCATTTTTAGAAGAAATACTTGTTTTCCTTCGAATGGATTAGGGAATGGACTGTGAACTTTTTCTGACTCATAATGAGCTACCTTTGAGTAAGAGACTTAAATCTTTTACTTCTCAAAACAAATTGGCCAGATAACTGCAGATGGTTATTATGCTATCTCTCTCTCCATCCATCCATCTATCCAACCATCCATGTTTAATGTATTTAGTTTACTAGTTAATTTTGGAAGACACAAATTTATATTCTATTTATACTATAGTATATGTTTACATATACTATATATTCTGTTTATACACAAAACAGCTGCTCTATAACACAATGCTATTGGCTGAACAGAATGAATGAATGAAGAAATGAATGAGTGAATGACTTTCTAAAATATTTTAAAGTATTTTAAAACTATTTATCCAATCTTGATGGAATTCCAAAGATACTTTAAAAATATATATGTAAAAATATATATGTATCTAAAGCATTGATCTTTTCCCTTGTTAGAACTCTGAAAACTGGATATTAGAGCAGGGAAAAGGATATTTGTATTTTAGTTGAAATAGGTACACATAAAAAGGAATGTATTTCATGTAATATTTTTGAGCACACACACACACACACACACATACACACACACAATGATCAATGTATTTCAAATTTTAAAATATTTTAGGGTCACCTGGGTGGCTTAGTTGGTTAACTAACTGAGTTGGTTGGTTAAGAATCTGACTCAATCTCAGCTCAGGTCTTGATCTCAGGATCATCAGTTCAAGCCCTGTGTTGGGCTCCATGCTGAGCATGGAGCTTAGTTTAAAATACATATTTATGATATATATATTTTTTAAGAGAATTTTATTTCTTTAAAATTTGTTTTGATTATTTCTGTATTAGTAATGTATAAGCTATGCAGTTGAGTTTGTTTCATATGGTTTCTTTTTACACCAAATTTTTATTTACTAATGAATGCAATGATAGTGAGTTCCCAACAAAGCAAATGATCATATATGTGAGCACTAATTCCTAGTATCAGAAAGATCAGCTTGTATGTTTTAATTCTCCAGTTTCCCTCAGAATAAAGCTCACTTTGTAAATGGAAAAATTCTTGAATGGAAAATGAAATGTATAAGATATGAACACATAATGGTGCTTAAGTAATGTAAGCTATACATTTTTTGTATTTAATTTGTATTGTATTTGTATTAATCCCAATGTTATTGCTATTTGTGATTTTAATCTCCAAGCATGAAATTAAGAACTTTAAACTATGCATAGTTTACATTCACTCATAATTAGCAGTTATAGTATATGTTTTCTTTCCTATGCTTTTTCCTTATTACTGGATATATCATAATTATGCTTTATAGTTACCTGTTTGAATGATAATTCAGAGTATTTCATTTCTAAACCCTTGAAATTAATTGGTAGCAGCCCAGTTAATATTATGAGTCTTCATTTCTAACTACTCTAGTATTAATCATGACAGTGGATTCAGAGACCACCAGTCATTTGTGCAACTTAGAAATAAAATTCAAGCACATTTGGTTGCTTTTCAAAATGTACTAGTATGTTGCGATCATAATCTATGTGCTAGGTTTACGGCTTTGTAAGTAGCACTTTCATGGAACTTTACGAAATTTAACAGAAGGATTTGATCACCATGTAAGTGGATATAAAAATAAGGAACTACCAATTTGCAATTTGAGGATGGGAGCTGGGCTGAACACTTACCTTTACTTGACAGATATTTCGGGAACTACAGCATAAATGCACACCATAACTTGTTTCAGCATAAATGCTTAGGAGAGCAAATTTTAAGAGTGTTTACTTAAGTGCTAAAAATAGTTGGGGGAGCATTCTCAGGTCATGATCTCAGGATCGTGAAATGGGGCCCCATGTCCGGCTCTACGGTATGGAGACTGCTTAAGATTCTCTCTATTCCTCTGCCCTTTGCCCCCCTGCTCACACACTCAACCTAAAAAATAGGTAGTTATAAATAATAATTCCTATTAATACATTAACCAAGTCCTTTATCCCTTCTTCTAAAATATTATGTTGTAGTTTTTACTTTTCTCCAATTGAGAAAATAATGAATGAAGCTTTAGTTAAAATTCATCCTCATCTAGTTGTCCAGCTTCATAGACACAAACCTTCAGTTTACTGAAGAATCAAAAAGAGGTTGCGATGAAAGACCACACAGCATAAACTAAGTGCAGCCGGAACTTACGAATGCAGGCGCTTTCATCTTCGGACGACCACAACAAGCCGTGGTGTATTCTTAGTGTTTAATTATCGCTGGTGATTTTTATGTCCTACCAAAAGATCAGGCAAAAATTAAGCAATGTGGATCTTTTATTAAGTGCATCCTCTATTTTTCCCTCACTTTTACCAGTCTGGCTTGGTTACGTGAACAACTCTTATAGAGCAATGTTCTCATTTATATTACGGCCAGTATCTCTCTTTGTAACAACGGAAGGTCCAAAGTGTTTCCTTTACAAGCTTGGTTAGTCTCAGTGAGTCCCAGCTAGTCGGCTCCACCATCCGTGCGTCTTCTCCTGCCACAGGGACATGAGCACCAACTCTAGGTTGTGAAGCCCTAGAGAAACTAAGGGTTCTTACGTCACAGGTGCTGGGAAAACAGCTTGATTATGGTGACGATATTATTTGGTTTCCTGGACTCCACTTTTCATCCTAACTTTTTCTATTGTGTTCACTGCCATTTCATTAGTTGTCTGAGGGAATTGCTGTCGGTCTTTTTAGGGTAAAATACTCTTCTATCCATCAAAAAAGAACTGGAATTTTCCATCTCTGATTTTTTTCTAGTTTTACAAATGACCATTAATAAATTAATCAGATATTTCCCTGCCTCCTTTTACTCCACTTATGTATATGTTATTTTTCCCAAATATTTATTAATGCCTAGGTCTTGGTATCAAAAAGCCAAAATTTGTGGAGAATTTTGCTAACAACTAGATATTGTTTAATGAGTCATCACAGCTAACATGATTTTATATATGTGCCAGTTCTTAGGAAAATCTCATCTGCTATAATCACCAGAGTAATTAAGTTCCAAATCACCAATAATTGTCATTTTAATTAACACTTCCACAATTGTCACAATGTGTTTAGATACCTTGATAGCTATGTATTTTCTAAATATAAATATTTAGTGAACCAAAATTTAAATAGTGAACCAAAAATTAAATAACCAGGTTGTGTTTATACTGAATTCATTTGTCTGCTTTTACTCACATTACATTATTAAACAACAGAAAAATGAAACTAATGTAATGAAATAGTAGCTTTCTGAAATAATGGCATGAAAAGCTTAGAGCCAACACTACAGTCTACTTTCTCTAGCCAAATCATATATGTTTTTAAAGTTGAAAAATAATATAACAATATATAAAAATCACAGATGAACTGGTCAGTTACACTACTTTTAAACTTTTAATCTCAAAATTTCATTCATATCAGAAAATAAAAGTGTCTCATTTTTCACTGCTCCCATTGTTGTCAATATAACTAGACATCCCTTCTGAAGCATATACAAAGTTTTATAAAGATATTTATAGCAAAATGTTCTAAATTATTCATGTTCAAACACAATCATGTCTTCTTGAATTCTTTTACTCAATCACTTATTCATTCAACAAATATTTACTAGATGTCTGTTCATTTTTAAGGGTTGCTTTAATCGCTAACTACATTATCGGTTATAGCTTCATTAGTAAGGAGATCCACAATTCAGTGGCCCAAATAAGAGAAAAGTCTATCTCCCTCACACATAATAAACATGAGTAAGTAGGTGGGTTCTGCTCCATGACACCATTTAGGGATCCAGGCTAGTGGAATGCTATCTTAGTTTAGACTGTTGCTACAGAATACCATACATGGTGTGGCTTATAAAACAAAGATTTATTTCCTACAGTCCTGGAGGCTGGAAGTCCTAGGTCAGGGTACCAGCACAGGTGAATTTCAGTGAGAAGTCTCTTCCAGATTGCAGACCTCCATCCTCTTGTATCTGCACGTGGTAGTAAGAGAACAAGAGAGCTCTTTGGGGTCCCCTTTTTAAGGGCACTAATCTCATTCATAAGGGCTCCACACTCATAATCTAATTACTTCCTAAAGTCCCTGCCTCCTAATACAATAACATGGGGGTTAAGATTTCAACGTATAAATTTGGGGAGACAAAAAGATTTAGTTCACCACACTGTCACTGGTTCCAATCACTCACACTTCCAGTCAGTTACATAAAGGTTAAAAAGAAGTAGAGAATAAAAGACTTTACTTTTACGCAAATCATTAAAAAAATTTTACACATCATTCTGTACCTGCCCACCTTCAAATATAAGGGAGACTAGGAACTGTAGTCCTGAAGTGGTCAGTCTCTCTTATGGAAGAAAAGACAAATGGATTTTGGAGGGGAACAACTAGAAATCTTCTATGGCCAGCCCTCTCGTCATACAAATACGAGTGAATACCCTTCTTCTCATTAAAACAAAGATGCCTACTTTCTACCCAACAGAGAAAATCCAAGTTCAGTTTCAATTACTGCAACCACTGAAAATCCAGGATCTCTGGGAAATATACAGACCTATATATTAGGTCCTGATTCTTTGAAGTCTGGCAACCTGTAAATGACAAAGAGATTAACGCTCCTGCTCTCAACTTTCTTCCCCATAATACCCAACCCAAAGTGGTGGGAAAGGAACAGAATCATCACAATAGAAAATTCTGTTGGAAACACTGAAGGCTCCATAGACAATAAAAATGATAAAATCTTGACAAGCTAAGACACCTAAACAACAACATTGAAATAATATTTTGGATAGTGCATCCGGCAACCTTGGTTTTCTTTTATGGAAGTTACCAGATTTACTAGAAGGTTCTTCTTTGTCCTAATTGATAAATGGTATTATCCATAGCCACACCTAAATTGAGTCAAATATAGCATGCCCTTTCTAGGGAGTTCAAAATTTTATAGCATGCTTCCTGATTGTACATGTTCAGGGACTTGAAGATTGTTCTAGGGATCATATATGAGAGTAAAGTCTAATGGGAAGAGATGAGGGCATTTTTGATCAACGCTCATTATCTCCTTCTATTAGAATACAGGAACAGCTGATTCTCTAATCCTGTTAAGCTCCAAATTTCTGAACATTCTCTCATTTTAAATTACAGAACTGACACATAAATCAGGCAGAGATAACTTCTCTTAGCAAAGTTCTATTCACTTTTGTTTCTCCTGGAAAAATGGCCCATTCTTATTTAAGTTCAAGACTTCTGTAAACCTTTCTAAAGGCAGCAGGATTATGAACAACTGAGCTTTGTTCAGCTTTTTCCTGTAGTGTCAAAATATATGCAGACCTATAGTCTACTGTTCCAAGTTTTTTTTTTTAAGATTTTATTTATTTATTTGACAGACAGAGATCACAAGTAGACAGAGAGGCAAGCAAAGAGAGAGAGAAGCAGGCTCCCCAGTGAGCAGAGAGCCCAATGTGGGACTCGATCCCAGGACTCTGGGATCATAACCTGAGCTGAAGGCAGAGGCTTTAACCCACTGAGCCACCCAGACACCTCTGTTCCAAGTTTTCACAGGCAACGGCATAACAAAGCTTATTTGCTTTCTACCTGGCTATATTTTTTTCCTTGCACTCTCCACCCTCCCATTAAGATAATGCCCAATATTGGGGGGATTTTAATGGCAGTTCTACACTTCTACATACTCCTTTCTTTGTTAGACTCAACTGTTGTTACAGAAAGATTCAAAGTTCAATGGCTCAAACAAGATAAAAAAAAAATTTCTCCCAACAATCCCTGAGATTGGCAATGATTTACAGTAAATCTACTCCAACATGAACATTTAGAGACAAAAGCTCCTCCCATGTTACAGTCCACAGCTTCCTAAGGCAGTCTTTCTTTGTATGGTAGCTGCTAGATCATCACTTGGAGTACATGCTACTAACTGAGGAGGTGAGAGTGCACAAGACCTAGATGAAGAGGTTGTCATAAAACTGAAAATAACCCTCACATCTGTGCACCTCCCATGTTTCCTGGCTTAGTCACAGGGCACATCTAGTTGTAAGCATAGCTGAGGAATGTATTCATTCACCGTCCAGCTTTTTGTCTACATAATGTGTTTTCCTATGGAAGAAATGAGAAGTCATATTTGGATGAGCAAAGGTATAGACTCTGGCAGAGTCCACTATGATTATCATCTGTTATTTTGCATCATCCATTATTTTAAAAATGTCTTATATGTCCTACTTTCTCCTTTTCAGAGTAGCTAAAAGTTAAAACTCCCTCTTGGTGTACATGTACCATTGATGACCCATAATAATTGGAGTTCCTTTCTCATGGTCTCTCTATTTTCTTCTTCCTGTCTCTTATCTTCAGCAATTAAAATTAAAATTGAAATACAGTGAGACACTTAGCTATGCCACTAGATAGTGGAGCTAGTGGTCTTCATACAGCATGTTGGGAAACGTAAGCAGGCTTTTTCAGGGAAAAAATTATTGATTGGGATGAAGGGAGAGAGAAACTGCTGTCGATGTCCTCATTTTCTCTGCATCCCTCTAAATGGGAATGTTGCTTATTAAATCACATTCTCATGACTGCCTTTTCTTGATCACCCAGGGAATCAATGTAGCAACTCTCAGGAGTTTGCTACATATTAATGAGAGTTCTCAATTAGGTTTTATCACTTCTATTAGCTAAGGATGCGTAAGAAGGGTTGAACATCCAGCCAATAGTCAATGGCCTTAGACTTATATAGTCTCAGAGATGGGAAGAAAAACATATTGCCATGCTTTTTTCCTAGACAGTTTGTGTATAAACATTCTGGGCAATGAAGATTAGGTTCAGTAGCCTTCTTCTTCTCTTTTTTCTAACTACTTTACACTAAAAATTGAATTAATGCATTATCAGTTACCTCCCAGAAAGAGAGAGGGCCAAACTTCTCTCTATTTCTCTTTTTCACCTCTAATACATAGACCTGTATTATCTTTTTTGCTTCTTTTTCTTTACTGTCAGTGAAATATGAAGTGTTTAATATAATGAGACCTATGGGATTTCCCTGAGGGATAATGACAACCACAGAATTTTAGGCTTTTGTGTCTTTTCTTTCAACCTAACCCTTTGGTATCTGTGGCCCACCCTCAGTCCTTATACAACTTAGTGTTTGATATTAAGCCATTTTTCTCATCACACTTTATATAATTAAGAGAAATTAGTAATCTTGACATAAGTTACAAATTTATTATGTATATAATATATAAATCAGAAATTAAGATTCAAGCTGAGGACGTAAAATGAAGGAGCTTATTTGCAGGAAAAATATAGGGTCTCATAAATTATCAATGTGAGTATATTAATGTAAGTAGTTACTGTTTATTCTGAGGACATCTCAGAAGCAAGTGGAATGGTCCAAGGAGTGGGAAGTGGTCAACTATGTTAAACGGTGCTAATGTAAACCGAGGACCACCTCTCCGCCATTAGATTTGAAATGTCAAGGTACTGACAAGAGCTATGTCATTGGAGACAACAGCTTGATTGGACTGTCTTCAAAAAGATGTATAGAAGGAGAGGCAGTGAAAAGAATGAACACTTGCCTCTTTTCAAGATATTTTACCAGAAAGGGGCAGAGAATGGGGTAGTCATATCCCTGTGTGGGGAAGTGAGGGTGAGAGAGGACTTTTGGGGGATGAAATGCATGAATGCTAATGAGAATGGTGCCTTAAAGGGGAAAATGGTGCAGGACAGAGTGATGAGATTCATAGTGAGGGAAGACTTGAGGTTACTTGAGTAAGAAATGGAGGAAGGACACCTTCTTGTCAGTTATTGAAATGGGGAAGCATTTAGTAAAATATTAAAAATAAATCGCTTATCTATTTAAGAAGGGCATGGACAGACTGTGGAAGGGCTAGAGGGGCATATAAATATAATTTCAGTGTTAGGAAGTGAAGATGAAGTGGATGCATATTTGTTAAGGTAACAGGGTTAAGAGCCATCTGCAATTGGCCAAATTGTCATCTTCTGTAGCATTTTTTCTTGGAAATAGATCTTTATAACTTCCCTCTTGACAAATTTTGAAGTATTATACTTGTGTTTTATGGGAAATTTGATTTATAAAATTGGAGGTTAGAGATAAAGAAGTTCTGAGGTACCATGAGAAAATCACAGCACTCCTTGTGAATAACCAGTATTTTTCTTCCTGAATTTTTTTTTTTTTTTTTTTTTTTAGGATTGGGTTTGATGCCTAGAAGGTTCTCGGGATATTACTTTAGCACACACTTTGCTTTCAAATTCCATATGAGTTTCTGGGTTGAGTCCTCCTGATTACAGTAGCATTGATTGCTGTCTAAATCTGTTGCAGTGTCCCTGAATACTATGACTACGGTCATGGAGTAAGTGAGGATGCCTATGACAGCTACGGTAAGACCTTTTCTTTACTAAATCTGTGAAATCAGAACATCCATCAGTCACTGACAACTCAGAAATTACTTCTATCTTTCTACCCCCGGTTTTTACAGAAGTCCAGGCTAAACTGATTTATGTAATTCCAGGGTGAGGTCTGACATACAAGAGCCAGTACCAGAAACCTGGACAGATCAATTTTGATCAAAATTTCAAAAGCAGTTAATCAAAATCATAGATCATTTTCAACAGCAACAGTGAGCGTTTTGAACAGTGTCTTATATGTTCCACTGTATCCATTGTCTGACTCATTGATTTGACAACAATGCTGTGTCTTTCCTGCTGTCACAAAGATCACTGAGGAGTAATACACAGTCAAAATATTTCAAAATGTTTAATGGCCGAAACTGTGGCTTTCAAGTTATTTTCTTATAACTCTTAGAAGTGCCATATAACGCTTGGCATAAGAATTAATAGTCAAATAGTATGTCAGCCTATAAAATTAATTTCAAAAATATGCTCTTTAATTAAAATACTACTTAATATTAATTGTAATTCAATTCCATAAGATGTATTGAGTATTCATGACATATCCATATAGCATATCACTTTTGAAAGGTAGTTTCTTATTCCTTAAAATACATATGCAATGTCACTGCTTGTCCACCTTGAAAAATGACACTGATTTAAATGTTTTGGGGCCCCTATTTTTATTGAAGTAATACCAAAGCCACTCCATTCCTCTTTATGGGGAGTAGTAGAACACATCATGAATGCTGCCCCTGGGTTCGCGGCTCCACACTATGGAGGTGCGGTGCTTCGTGAGGGTGAAGGAAAGGTCCAGACGTTGGGAGGAAAGGAGGAAGTGCGCCCTCGTTGAAACTAGTTACCTAACGGACTTGCTTCTCGGGGTGGAGTATCACGAGGCCAAGCTCAGAAACAGGACCCGACAAATAACCTGTTCCCACAGTGACTGCCATCCATAAGCTGCTTGCTTACATAGATCTTCTCATTCATCTTTTATAATAAATTGAACTATTAAGTGTTTTAACTCCATTTTCTAATGAAGAAACTAAACAACAGCAGTTAAGTCAATATGAGGGTACAGCTGTGGGATGCAGCTTCTGTTTGTAGAGTCTCATGAGTGTTTGGAATGTGATTAGTTGCTGCTGCCACACATGAAACACCTACATATTAGGGCTCCATACTAAGCAATCTATAATGAGGATTAGAGATGATGGAAATAATCCTCCTTAAGCATTCTATGTATATCTACATAATCGAATCCCCACTAGAATCATACAGGGTATGAGCTCATATTGTCATCGGAGCTTTACAAATGAGGAACCGAGGCTCAGAGCGGGAAGTAACCCGCCTGAGTTAAACAATTCACCAATGACAGCAAGAATGTGAATTCAAGCGTGTCTGGTTTTGTTGTTGGGAGTGGGGGCAGAGTTCAGTGGACTTAGCAAGAAAGAACAGGATCTGGTACTTTAAACCTAAGTTTATTTTAAGGGAAGGATGCTGAGCTTAGTGAGATTTCTCTAAATCCTGCCAGCTGCTCTCCCACTAATCTAAGGGGATGAAGGTCTTCGAGAGTATTTTACAGGAAAAAAATAATTAACCCAAAATGAGCACTAAGCTCACTCTCAGACTCCAGCTTCTCCAGCACCAATCAAATGAACATAATTTCCTTGCTGTGAGAGATGGGGATATTCTCCAAAATAACGGAAACGTATTTCAGAAATTATTTCACAAAAAAAAAATAAGCGATGGACAAGTTCACACAGGTCTGCCTTAGTTGCTGCAGCATTCTCTTAGGTCAATGGCACAATAAGTAAATCTGCATTGTTGCAAGAATATTCTTAATCAAATGGGAATCAAGGGGCACCTGGGTGGCTCAGTAGGTTAAGCATCTGACTTCAACTTAGGTCATGATCTCAGGGTCCTGGGATGGAGTCCTGAATTGGGGTCCCTGCTCAGCGGGAAGCCTGCTTCCCTCTGCCCCTCCCCCTGCACACTCTCTCTCTCAAATAAATAAATACAATTAAAAAAAAGATATAGGAATGGAACCACATGCCTTGTATGATTACTTAGGATGATAGGTAAATAAGACACAACATGGGCCTTTCTTTAATTCATTCAACTGTGTGCATATAGGTATTTACAGACTATTGGAATATG
>ML099607.1:0-10459 GCA_003697995.1 Taxidea taxus jeffersonii
GAACTCGAAGATTCATCTTCCTGAAATATAAATTCTGATTAAGGGGAGACAAAATTTCCACCAGGAATTTTCCCTGAAGAAAATTCTCTATTACCAAAAAAAGAAAAGAATGAAACAAAAAGGAAAGAAAGAGAAAAAAGTCAGGACAATGGGCTAATTTACTTTTACCTTCTAAAAAGTGGAGGTGTAAAGGATATAAAATAAAATAAACTTCAAAAATCATGATGTTACTCTTCATATTGGTCAACTAGCCTCTCCCAAATTACTTAATGTATACCGATGAGAAATTTGCCGGTTTTGTCGCCATTTCCTCTCCCTGACTTCTGCTGCCTCGTCATTGGTAACACATTATCAGCATCAAACACTAGGACCCATTTATCATACATCCAACCTTTACGTGGGCACTTTTGTTACAGTCCTGTGGTTTCCAACTTATTTGCTGGAATCGAAATGTTCTTCCCTGGGACCATTAAATCACATGCAGTTTGTGCTCAAAATGTCTTTATCCTTTTAACATGAATTAATGAGCTTCCTGGAAAGGTTAACAAAATTGAAATGCAAGATAATGGTTGTCATTCACATCCTTAATTGACAACAGTGAGTTCCCAGAGAAGGGATGACTTCAAAAGGGACTCAGCACTAAGTAGTTAGTTCTGGACTGTAAAGAATTGTGTCATTTGTTTGCATTTTGATTATTAACTAAAGGTTCTTCCTTCTTGCTAGGCAAAATAATCCTTTACATTATTCTGTAGTTTTTTATTCTAGATCCTTGCTACGCAAAGAGCAATTCGTGAACCAGCAGCATGAGAATCGCCTGCGGGAGCCTGTTAGAAATGCAGACTCTCAGGCCCCAACCGAGACCTAGAATTAGAATCTATTTTAATAAGATCCTCAGATTAGACATGTGCACACTGAAGTCTGAGAAGGAATAGTCTACTTAGATCATTTGTGACAACCTCCTAAGGGGCCGGTCCTTCCTTCAAACTCCCTCTCCCCCAGAGTGATCTTTGTAAGTTACAGATGTGATTATATAACTCACCTACTTAAAAATGTCAAGTTCACTTCCATAAGGCCTGCAAGGCCCTCTGACACCCAGTCCCTGCCTTCCTCTCTAACCCCAGCTCCTTCCCACCCACACACCACTGTTCTGTATCTATGCTGTCCACGAGGGGAGTCACCAGCCACATGAGGCTATGGTGCACTTCAGGTGTGTCCGGTATGAATTCAGATGTGCTGAGAATGAAAATACACTCCGCATTTCAAATGCTTAGTATGAGGAAAAGTATGTAGAATATCGCATTAATTTTTTATATGGAGGACAAGTTGATACATACCACTTCAGATGTATATCTAAGTAGTAAAATAGAGTCTCAAAATGCATTTCTATTTTTCTCCTTAAAAAACATGACTACTACAGGGGTGCCCCGATGGCTCCATCGGTTAAGCAGCTGACTCTTGATTTCAGCTCAGGTCATGATCTCGGGGTCATGAGATCCAGCTCCATGTTGGGCTCCATGCTCGTGGGGGAGTCTGCTTCTCTCTCTCTCTCTCTCTCTCTCTCTGCCCTTCTCCCCAACGTGTTCTCCCTCTCTCTCAAATAATAAATAATAAATATTTTTTTTAAGAAGTGTGGCTACTAGAAAATTTAGCTTCTTAATACCCAGGTATTAAGGAGGGCACATATTGCATGGAGCACTGGGGGCCACACAGCTGCTGAGTGGTTGAACCAGGATTCGAGCCCAAGGCTCTCCGATTTCAAACTCTGCCTTTTCCATCTTATTTCTCTTTGTATCTCCAAGACTTAGCATGGGGCCCAGCATTCTCTTGATGTACAGTAAATGTTTCTTGGATTAAATTTAGTCAGAGTTCATACGAATTCACACTGAATTCTCACTCTAATTACTAACTGCCATAGGGTAGCTGTGGAAGAAGCTTTGGGAAAATGATATTGATTGCATGGGAAATTTGGTGCCCCATTAAAGAAAATAGAAATGGGAGTATGTCTTGGAAAAGCTGATTTACACCATACATTTTCCTCTCGACTTTAGATAATAGAATGTTATGGCTGAAACACCATTGGGTTGATAACGACAAATCTTGGATTCTGACACAGCTTCTACCACTAAATTAACTTTAAAAAGCCATTCCACCTTTCTGGGTTTGGGTTCTTAATCAATATAATCAGAATTTTTGGAGCAGTAAGTGTCTTCCAACCCAAAGGTTCATAAAAATTTTCTTCTCTGTGTGACTTTGCATTTCTTTTCAAATAATGAATGGCACATTACATTTTCCTTATGCTTGCCTGGTATACAAGAGGGATGGAGAAAAAGAGGAGCTGCTGTCCTGCCTGTCCCTTTCAGTTAACCCTTGTTCCCCACCAAACGGCTTTCTTTAAAAAGTGCCAATCACAGAAAAAAAATAACAAACCTGAATACAGGAAAAATATATACAAGGCTTTGGAGTCACAAGATTTTATATCCCAATAAAACCCTAGAACAGTACTGGTGGGAATGGTTGCCAACTGTCACACAAGGAAACACTTGACATATGTTCAATTTGAATTCTAAAACACTCCTGAAATACCGAAAACACTCCTGAAATACCGCCGTAATAATCTCCTATCAGAGCACTTGGGAAATAGTGCAGTGCAGGCTGAAGCAATGACCGTGAATGATCCTTAATAATCATCTTTTCCTTTCTCTTTCTTTCTCTCTCTCTCTCTCTCTCTTTTTAACATGAGGCAAGAGTTGATAATGACCTTAGGGAGAAAAAAACAACTTCGAAGATAAAATGACAAATCTCATGAACTTCACTAGAAGCAAGGAAAATCTAAAATCTAAGCATGTTTTTGACGAGGAGGGAGCTTGCCAAAAATAGCAAACACGTAGGTGTAGTCAAGATAGAAAAGCTTCAGAATTCCTTTGACGACTGCTCCCTGAAAAAAGCTTTTATTTAAGGAACAAATATAGTGGGAAAATCAAGCTCAAGAACGTACAGCTCTATGTAATGTCCTTAAATCCTAAATTCCATTTTATTGGCATTTAAAAAGCCTCAGAGTTCAAAAGAATCCTAGCCTCATGCTATATTTCCAGGATTTTGAACAAAAAATAGAAGAACACGATCATAATAGACTAATTTCTAAGACACAAACACTGAAATTTGCACAATTACAGATAGCTTTAAATAAATGGGCATGCATGTGGTGACTGCAGCATTTGAATTTTTGAGTATTTGAATTTTCTCAGTAATAAAAATTACTCTGCAGATTTAATTTTTTCAGGATGTCAGAACTCATTATTCTCTGATTTCTAACTGTAATCTATAATGCAAATACTTGAATATGTAAGCATATATATGTAAATACGAGCATTTAAATAAATGCCTGAACCTTCTCACCTACTTCCATATACTTACTTACATATACACCTGTACATTAACATCCCTTTTAGGTCTCTGTTCAAACATCATTATCGGGGAAGCCTTCCTTGCCCACCCTTTATAGTAACCAGTGCTCATCTCCACTGCACCCCTTTACCTTCTATCTGCCTTGTCTTTATTTTTCTTCACGACACTATCACCATCTGCAGGTTATGAAACCCATGATGCATTTACTATCTGCTTTTCTCACCATGGGGTAACTCCACGAGAGAGGCACAATTTTTTTTTTTAAAGATTTTATTTATTTATTTGACAGATGGAGATCACAAGCAGACAGAGAGGCAGGCAGAGAGAGAGGAAGGGAAGCAGGCTCCTTGCTGAGCAGAGAGTCCGATGCAGTGCTTGATCCCAGGACCCTGGGATCATGACCCGAGCCGAAGGCAGAGGCTTTAACCCACTGAGCCACCCAGGCGCCCCAGCACTACTTATTTTAAAGATTGTATTTATTTATTTGTCAGAGAGAGTGAGCACAGGCAGACAGAGTGGCAGGCAGAGGCAGAGGGAGAAGCAGGCTCCTGCCGAGCAAGGAGCCCGATGTGGGACTCGATCCCAGGACGCTGGGATCATGACCTGAGCTGAAGGCAGCCGCTCAACCAACTGAGCCACCCAGGCGTCCCAGTTTTCTATGTTGGCCATTGCTGTGCCTAGAGCAGAGGCTGGACATAGAGGTGTTTGGCAAACATTCACTGAAAATGCAAACATGGCGGCTGCTTATTTGGGATGGGGCGCTGTGCTGGTTGTACTACGAATGGTAGCTTATGCCCTTATTTGATCTTCTGAATGAAGCCTTATGGCTCTGGCACATTTTCTCCTCTTCTAAAGATGAGTCTTAGGAAGTCTTAGGGAGGTGAAGAAACTCTCCCAAGCAGGCGGCTTCCAGTCCTGCCTGCCAATGCATTCAGCCATTCTGCTCTGCTGGCCTCCTGCCTCTTTCCTAATGTCGCTGAGCAAGCACCTGCTTTGCCAAAGTTCTGGTCCCTCACTTCTCCCCGAGGACTCCCTGTTCGTACTTCACTGTAAAGCTCTGCTCGGGTCACTTCGGTTGCTGAGGAAGTGAGATGAGTCACAAGTTCCTGGGGTCTTGTTCATTTCTCCCTATTGGAGTTGATCTGATTCCTTAAATCTATTCCTCCATCCCAAGCAGAGAACAAGAGTAAGTACCTCAAACTGCCAGGAAAGAGGCTCAAAGCCGGCATGCCTTTAGCAACCATAGGTGACAAGACTGAAGGATGAAAAGCTGAGTTTCTCTCGAATGAAACATCTCACGCGGCCTCTAAAAAGGTTCAAGTACCTCTCTTCTCCCTCACTGCAGAGAGAAGCAGTGGGTCACTCTTCTCTATCACTGTAGAGGGTTAGCCAATTTTACTGCATATATTTGCTTATGTGTCTGTCCCTCCCATGTGCCCCACTGTGAGCAGCCCCCAGTCAGTGCTGGCTGAATGACTACTGAACAGGCTGTCTATTGTGTTTGCTTATTATTCACTCTCCCTTTAAGAAGTAACAGCTCACTGATTTTAAAGAGAGCAATTGCTCTTTCTCCGGAGGAGCCAGTTTGGAGAGAATGTCCATCAAGTTGCCCAGCCTTCCCTGGCCAAGGGTCAGGCAGATGACCAATGTGAGCCCATCAGGACTCTCTTTGGCAATATGGACCTTGATCCAAATGGAGTTCACAATTTAGCCTGATGTGGGGACCTGAGCAAATGGATTCCAGTCTTTATCAAAGCATAGTTCACCATTTTTCTTGAGCTTCTTTGACCCATCCCAGGCACATCCAATAATACCCTCTTTCTATAAGTTGGCTGTGGCCAGTCTCTGCTCCTTCCTTCAGCATGGGCACGTGCTATGTGGTCTTTCTCATTAAACAAAACAGACAAGGATCACTGGTCTTATGGAGCTTACATTTTCTCTGGGGCACAAATGAAGAACAATATAAACTGGGACTGGGCAAGTAGATTGCGATGTAAACTGGAGGAGGTAGGGGGGCTTCACTGAGAAGAAGGACCCTTGAGCTGGTACTTGAAGGAAGTGAGGTATCTGGGGGACAGCATTCCAGGCACAGGAAACAGCAAAAAGTCTGAGAGGCACAAGCCTACCTGATATGTTCCAAAAAAGAGGAGAGATCACTGTGGCTGGATGAGAGCGAGTGAGCAGGACAATCCTAGGGAACAAGGGTAGAGGTGACAGGATCCCAGATCATGAAGGCCCTGCCGATTGTTGTAGGGATTTTGGCTTTTACTTCCAGTGAAACTGGGAATCCATAAGAGGCTTTGAGCAGATGAGTGATATAGTCTTTCATTTTAAAAGACCACTTTGGCTTCTATTTTGGGAATAGATTTCTTTAAAAATTTTTTTTTTTAATTTTAAAAAAATTAAAAAAAAAATTTTTTTTTCCCTCAGCTGTCAGTGAGAATAGATTTCTAATGGGAAAAAGTAGAAATGGAGATTTATTTGAAGGCCACTGGAATGAACCAAGAGAGATACATAGCATGAACCAGAGCGGTACGAGTGGAAGTGCCAAGATGTGGTCAGATGCCAGAATTTTTTAAAATATTGCCAGATGTACATGGTAATAGAAAGAAAGAGTCAAAAATGACTCCAGGGTGGGCACTTGGGTAGCTGAGCCTCTTTAACATCTGACTCTTGATTTCGGCTCAGGTCATGATCTCAGGGTCATGAGATCAAGCCCCTCGTTGGGCACTAGCTGAGCACAGAGACTGCTTAAGATTCTCTCTTTCTGTCTCCCTTTGCCCTTCCCACCTCCTCTCCTGCCTCCCCCCACCACCACCCTGCACCCATGTGCTTGGGCACATTTTCTCTCTCTCTCAAAAAAAAAAAAGGAACAACTTCAGGGTTTTAGACTAAGCAAACAGGAAGACAGTGGTAGCCATCGACCTCCACTAAAAGGGTGAGCGTAGGGCACATTTTAATGGCCCCAGATGAGGAGTTCAGTTTTGGACATATGTTGGACATTCACGTACAAGTGTCAAAGAGTAGTTAGATACATGACTACAGAGTTTGAAAGAGGTGTTCGGGCTCAGAACATACATTTGGAAGTTATCTCTGCTTATGTGGTATTTAAAATCAGGAGGCCAGAGGAGACTACCAAGGGAGTTGGTGTAGATGGAGGAGAGGACCAAGGACCTAGCTCTGAGGCAGTCCAATGTTGAAAGATCAGGAGCTTTGAAGGGAGACCAGGAGTAAATTATCAGTGAATCTGGACAGAAAGCAGGAGAAAGGGCAGCCCGGGAAGCCAGGTATGTCAGGCATGTGAGGGAAGTTTGCCAGTGGAAGTGGGGTGGGAGCTACCATCACCGATGATGCTGACCAGTCTAGAAAGATAAGATTTGACCTTTAGATTTAACAAGATAGAAGGCATTAGTGGTCTCAGCAAAAGCAATAAGGGAAATAAGTAAGGGAAACATTCAAACCCAGGTAATTTAAGAGGAAAAGACAACAGAGAAATTGGGGACAATGAATATTAACAAAGAAGAACAAAGAAATGGTGGTTTGTCTCTTCCAAAGAACCTCAACATGTAAGAAAAAGAGACAGCCCTTCAGCAGAGTGACTTCTTTGTTTCTTCTCCAAATACTCTTTCTTCTTCAGTTCCTGTCTTCTTTTCAATGTTCAACTCGTATCCTCCCTCTCGTCCTCGAAGACGTACTTAAGCCTTTATGTTCTGTGGCCTCAGATTAGCACTTACTCAAATTCTGCCTCACCTGTACTCTACTTTTACATGTCTTACCTCTTTCTGAATTTTTTTAGCTGCTGGAAGGTGGAGACAATGTTTTAAATTTGTTTGGCACTGTTATAAACGAACAGTAGACTATGATGCACACAATGGGCACCCAACAAAGCCTTGGCCACTCTTCTCTATCAGATTAATTTATGTTGTCTGGTAAGTAACTCCTCACTTTATTAATATTTTGATAAGTAAGAATAATAACAAATATGCTTAGTGAAATAAGTCAATCGGAGAAAGACAACTATCATATTATCTCCCTGATATGAGGAAGTGGAGATGCAACGGAGGTGGGAGCTAAGGGGGTAGGAAAAGAATAAATGAAACAAGATGGGATCAGGAGGGAGACAAACCAAAAGAGATTCTTAATGTCATAAAACAAACTGAGGGGGGTCGGGGGTTGGGGTGTTGGGAGAGGGTGGTGGGGTTACATTATATGTTTAAATAAAAATAAATAAAAAACATTAAAAAAAGAATAATAACAAATGTGAATGAATATTGGTATCTTATTCCACCTCAAAATCATAACAGTGTCTCAACATGAAATGCAACTTCATAGAAAATTAGAGCCTAATGTATCCTCAGAGTCCTGATGAAATTCTCTCATTTGTTGTAGTTACTTCCTCTCCATCACTCTATGAGGTCCTCATTAAAAATATGTGACTTTGGGGGCAGGTGGGTGCTGCAGTTGGTTAAGCATCCAACTCTTGGTTTTGGCTTGCATTGTGATCACAGGGTCCTGACATGGAGCCCTGAATGGGGTTCTGTGCTTAGCAGGGAATGTGTTTGATATTCTCTCTCCCTCTGCTCCTCTTGCTTGGGCACTCTCACTCCAAAATAAATAAATAAGTCATAGGGTGTCTGGGTGGTCAGTTGCTTAAGCATCTGCTGCTTTTGGCTTGGGTCATGATCTTGGGGTCCTAGGATTGAGTCTGCACCAGGCTCCCTGCTCAGTGGGGAGTCTGCTTCTCCCTCTCCCTCTGTTTCTCCCTCCTGTTCATGCTCTCTCTCTCTCTCTCGCTCTGTCACTCTCAAATAAATAATCTTTAAAAAATCTTTTAAAAATACATGATTTTGGGGCGCCTGGGTGGCTTAGTGGTTTAAAGCCTCTGCCTTCGGCTCGGGTCATGATCCCAGGGTCCTGGGATCGAGCCCCACATCAGGCTCTCTGCTCCGCGTGTGTATCTCTTACAAGATAACACACTTCTCTTGCCTCTCTAGATTTTCATTGCCAGAAAGAAGAGAAGAGGTTTCATTTCTGCAAAGCCCACATCTTGCTAAATGGGGTGATCTGAAAATATGGCGACTAGTTACACCAGCTGATACAACGGGGAACTTGGAGAGAGAGGCTGTGGCTTTGGCAATGCTCATTTCCTCTCATTTAGTTTTCCTGAGTCTGCTGTTAATGGACCCAAGGGCCCTCTGGAATCCCCAGGCTCAGGCCAGGGCAGAGGTGGAAGCCACGGTTTCTACCGTTTGCTCCCTTACTCGTTCTGAGATGCTGAGATGCAGGCTTCTGTCTAGAAAGGTCGCTCTGGGTAGAGCAATGCACCTGGTAAAAACCCCAGGACCCCACAAGGTCAACACCGGAGCCCTGTTCCTGCCAGAATCCCTTGCAGAAGAGAGCTGTGACTTAGCGTTTGACCCCAGCCTCACAGGACATTGATTCTGAGTCTGCCAGCTTGTTGGAGGAGCCAGACTATAAATCAGAAGCAAACGGAGCACTTCCTTACAGCCCTCTTGGCCTTTGTGTGAAGGCAGGGTGCAATAAACTCCCCCAGTACATCTTCGACTGTTCCTTTCATCAGTGTTCTGGCAACCACTGCACAGGACCAGAACCTTTCCAGTCTTGGCTGTGAATATGTGAGATTTGCCTCACGAGAGACCCTTCTGCCTTTCACATTCATGGGAGGATACTGGTCTCCTTTTAAAGGTAGTGTTTTTCTATGGAGAAAGGTAACTGTGTCGACTTGAAGTCAACATTCGAAATTCTTATGCTTTACACCTGCTTTTAAATACCTACTGAGGGGGTGCCTGGGTGCCTCTGTGGGTTAAGCCTCTGCCTTCAGCTCAGGTCATGATCTCAAGGTCCTGGGATTGAGCCCCGCATTGGGCTCTCTGCTCAGCGGTGAGCCTGCTTCCCCCCTCTCTCTCTGCCTGCCTGTCTGCATACTGTGATCTTTGTCTGTCAAATAAATAAATAAAATCTTTAAAAAAAAAATACCTACTGAGTTCTAAACTACAGTAATAACAACAACAATAACAATAATTAAAGTCCAAATTTAAAAAGACAACATTATTAGTAGAAAGAAACTGAGGAGTAGTTCTGGCTTTGCCTCCGAGTTTACCATCAACCCTTGACTCAGCCTCAAGCTTTCTCCCTCATAGTTGTCTCAACTGTAAGATGAAAGGGTGACGGCCAAGCTCCCTCCTGCTCCCTCCTATTCAAATATTCTATGAGAGCTGTCCATTCAAATCACCTTTTTTTCAGTCAGTTGGAAAATAGTTTCACTTTTCAACTGTTTCACTAAGTGAAATATTTTCCTTGGCAGAGTACATCACCCATGGCTTGACAGCTCATTCCCAACCTTTCTCAATTTAGATAAAACTTATAATTTTCCCTTAGTTATAGAAGTCAGGGCTGACATCTGCCCCCACGCCCCCTTCTGTTTCCCAAAACTCACTACCAGAGGCGATTTAACTTGGTAGTTACAAAACATGTGATTTTATAGATGGAATATTTTTCTATATGGCCATAATTTTAAGTATCCATTTTTTTCTGACACTGAGGCTTGGCTAAGTGTTTTTAAAGGAGAGGAAACAAACAAAATGACTACTTTTATCAAGATTGTTGACTGTGGGCATTGAAGGGCTTTGCTCTTGTCCTCTGGAAACAGCTGTCACTTTGAACTCAACTTCAGAATCGCAGTTTCCAGACGGCTAGCTTCCTTGACACTTAACTACTTCCAAGAGTGTGCAAGGGGATCTGTCAGTTAATACTGATCCTGAGCAACCCCAAAGCACATATGTACAAACACTAACAACTGACACTTTCCAAAAACAGGCAACTTAATTTTCCCCTTCTATTCTTCCTCGAATACCGGTTTCTGAACCTTAGGTCCAATTATCCAGCAAACATCACACTTCGGACTGTACTGACCCTTGTATCTGATGCTTTGAAATTGATTATCAACAAACTATCAGAATTTGTGGCAGGGATTATTTTCCTATTCTAAAGAATCTCTTGAAGAAGCTGGTCATTTATAACCCTGGCATTGGTC
>ML099607.1:10859-22366 GCA_003697995.1 Taxidea taxus jeffersonii
TGTGTGTGTGTGTGTGTGTGTGTGTGTGCGTGCGCATCTAGGTATGTACCACCATGCACGTGTGTGTGTGTGTGTGTAGACATCATCGTGTGTGTGTATGCATTCTGACACTATCTCTTATAAAGGCTATCAAGCAAATATGGGACTAACTGACCTCTTGTGTTGATCTTTTCCTTCTCTGAATTTCTACAGCAATTACTGGTATAGCTGTTCTTTATTTTTTCACTTATTATTTATTTTATTCATTAAACATGATATAATAGAAAAATGCAGACTTAAATTCAGAAAACCTAAATTTGAATCATGTATCTGGTTAAGTGGAAAGCCCAAGGAACCAGCTACAAGATTCAAAACCAGATACAAGATTCCACTGGCTCAGTATTTTCCTTTGCGAAAATGAGACAATAATTTATAATATTTTTGTATGTGGCTGGAAAGGCATTTAAAGCCTCTTAACATGCAATAAATGCTCATTGCTATGACCATTGTGGCTTTTATGATTTCCTTTCTCCATAATTTGATCCAAAGCTCCTTGAGGCTGAAAAATGCTATTTCGGAATCTGCTGCAGATTTGCTTATCAAAGCAACAAGCACATGATGACAGTCTATAAATATGCTTTTATTACACTGAAAAATCCATGTGGTTTGGACTATAACCAAAGAAATTTAAAAGTAAATTTGAAGTAAAAGGTTCTCTCACCCATACTAAGGCCATAAGCAAAGCCCATTCACTTTCCCTATTGTTTTGTTATCTAAATGGCCCCTCAGTTGTATCCCATAAATTCTGGAGCACAAAGAGAGCAAAGAATCTGCCTTTAAGCACATTTAAGAAATTAATATTACTCAGTTTAATTCTCATACTTTGAACCGACACTAATCCGGGGTGGGTCTGATTTTTGTGAGTATGAGGCACTTGACCCCCACATGGAATATTCCTAGCTGCCGTCCTGGAGGCCCAACACATGCGAATCTGTGCATTTGCTGCAGACCACCTGGGTAAGGGATGCAGGGAGATGACAAGACAACACTCCTGAGACCAGGGCTCCTGACATGACACAGACAATACACAGGCAAAGACACAGACTGCTGACAGCCTTGGCTTTCCAATCAACAGTGCAGCTCGCGATGCCCATGAACTGAACGTATTTCATCCGTGCTGCCTAACACACAGCTACACTCAGCACAGTGGGCCACAGTTCGTGAGGAACACCCATAGCCAAGCATCGTGAATATCTGAATCCGAAGATGACACAGGCTGAACACAAATATTTCTTTTTCTCCCCCTCCCTACCTCCCAGTTGAGTTTCCAGCTGGCTATGTATTTCAGGAAAGAAAAGGCACTCAGATAATGCCTATGTCTACTGGATAATTCTTCTTTTGGATAGCTACACAGCCTCTCACTTCCTATCATCCAGATGCTCTCCAGAATCCTGATCTTCTTTTACTCTTCCTGCCTAATTAATAGAAGGTCCTCTTTTTAAATTTGACTGCTGGCCACCATCCAGCCTCTTCTAACCTTCCTTAAAGGCCAAACACATCTTTCAGTTCTTGTAAGTTGTTACTGCTACCTTCCCTATAATTATGCCTTATGCCGTCACAATCCAAGTTCATGAAAAGCAAAACACTAAAGACTGAGGTGGAAAAGATTTATGCTTTTCAGCCAATATTTCTATGAAAACCTTGGCCATATCCTCAATATTACAAATCTATAGGCAGGGGCACCTGCGTGGCTCAGTTGGTTAAGCATCTGACTCTAGATTTAGTCTCAGGTTGTGATCTTGGGGTTGTGAGAATGAGCCCTGTGGGCATGGAACCCGCTTGAGATTTTCCCTCTTGCTCTTCTTCTGCCCCTCTCCCTATGCTTCCTCTCTAAAAACAAAACAAAAAAACCCTACCAAATTTATAGGCAAATATGAAACAGTCTTAGAAACTGGATTGGAAACACAAGCTGATTATATTTGTCCTTGGGAATGCAGTCATGTTATTGATGTTGGAAACAAAGGCAAAAGAAAAAATTATTAAATTTCTTTACTACTCAGAGCCCACTGACAAGTCCTTGAAACCATCAGAGTGATCTTCCTCTAGGAACTCAGCTGCCTTGTTGTTAATACTTTGCTAAGGGCAAAAGGCAATCTTAGCCCGATCCCCAGGATCCTATAAGTCTACCTTAACATATAAAAATTCCTTTGGAAACTTCTTTTATCTCTAACCCCCCAAGATACATGTTGACAATCATCTCCCAAGCATATGCCCCACCGATATACATCTGAAGAGTCTCATGACTAAGGTTTTAATAGACAGTAATAAATAACTTTTCCTAACAATAGCTAGCATCCTCGAGGTCCTGGAAACCTTGCTTCCAAAATTCCTTAAAGACTTATGCTCTCCCAAACCTCCCTCAACTTCAAAGTATATAATGAGCCACTCCTCATGACCCCAGTGCAGCTCTTTCTGCCCATGGCTCCTGTCCCTGTACTTTAATAAAATCACCTTTTTGCATCAAAGACAACTCAAGAATTATTTCTTGGCCATTGGCTTCAAACCCTAATGTCTTTTCTACATCATTATGCCCTGACGTTATACTGGAAGGCTCAGTCATGCTGCGGGCCATATCTAACGTGCTCTCTGAAGAGAACGGACCGGGCACATGCCTTGCAGGAGAAAGCTGTCTTAAGAAGTGCCTTGTGCAGGGCTCACGTTTGTGCCATTTTAAATATCCAGATCTGGGGCGCCTGGGGGCTCAGTTGTTGAGTGTCTGCCTTCAGCTCAGGTCATGATCCCAGGGTCCTGGGATAGAGTTCCGCATCGGGCTCCCTGCTTGGTGGGAAACCTGCTTCTCCCTCTCCCACCCCCCCCTGCTTGTTTTCCCTCTCTCTGTTATAAATAAATAAATAAATAAATAAATAAATAAATAAAATCTTTAAAAAAATAAATAAACATCCAGATCTAATGAACTGGACCAAGCAGGGGACTACCAACACTTAACTTGACCAGAACCCTGTGAGGTGACTTGGTGTAAAAGGTCAGCCCCAACAGAGTAATATTCATTTGTTAGGACAAATGCATTCTTTCACTTGGGATTTTGGTAATGGGAGAAAAATACTGAGAATTTACTGCTCACCCTGCTCCAGGAAGAAGTAGAGATGGCCGGAAGTCATGAACACTTGTTGCTGAAATGGCAATGAGGTGGGAAGAACTGCACGGGTCCTGGAGGGCCCACCATGAAGGGGTGTAGACAGTGATTGATTTTTGGATTGCCATGAAGTGTCTATTTCCCAATAGCTATGCTTTTCATTAAAACAATCTCCCGTCAACTGCGATTACCAAATTGAACTTTTCTGTTCCTTCCAAATGAAAAGCCTAGCTAACTGTGAACATGCTTGATGGACAAGTGTTCTTTTTTTTTTTTAAGATTATATTTATTTATTTGACAGACAGAGATCACAAGTAGGCAGAGAGGCAAGCAGAGAGAGAGGAGGAAGCAGGTTCCCTGCTGAGCAGAGAGCCCGACAGGGGCTCAATCCCAGAACCCTGGGATCATGACCTGAGCCAAAGGCAGAGGCTTTAAACCACTGAGCCACCCAGGTGCTCCCCAACTGTTCTTTTGAACAGGGCAATCCTAGAGCCCTTGGGGGGCCTGTTTGAAAAATACATAGCTTGCCAAACATTTGAAGACAGTAAACACTTGTTTATTAGAGTGACTGCTGCTTTGAAAATGGTTTTGTCACTAGAGGCTCATCTACTGGGTGGAATGAATGTTACTTGTGAAAGAACAATCACCAACTTTCTCATCAACAGCAGGTGCACAAGGGGACTGGACTCTCCACCCTGAAGATATCATAGAACAAAGCAGTCCAGTGAAGCCAGGATCATCCTAGAGGCAGAATATGGGAGACAAGGAGGGAAGACTCAGCACTACTAGTCTCCAAGTCCATGTAAAAAGCATAGAAGGGACTCCAAAATATTTGAGGAATTCATTAATTTGCACCCTTCAAGCTCTGCCATCTCCTCCAGGGAAGTGACAAGGAACGGGAGGCCCCTGCATCAATGGCTTTAATGAAGAATTTCAGTTTTTCATGAGTGGCTCCGAGTAGTTTGCCTGAGAGTCATGTGAGTGACAAACTGAGCTTCATGCCCTTCTGTATACGAGGGGGAAAGAGATAAAGCCGAAATATGTTTTTTCCCATCGTCTGCCCAGTTCCTCTATCCTCCAAAACCATTTATCCCATAGGGGATGACAGGGATGAGACAGGGTCAGTTTGCCCTGCAGTATTTCAGAAAACATCCCTTTAACATTTGCAGATGTTTTGGAGATCACTTTCCATAACTTTTGCTTCAAGGTGCTTAGATGACCTTAAGGCAGCTTGAATGAATATATGCAAACACCGGGAAGGCAGCCTAGAAAACACCAGGAAGGCAGCCAGGCAGGCAGTTGTTGACTGGCTGGCCCAGAGGAGGTCATTGTACATGCAACCGGAGGGGCAAGGGATGTACTCAAGGCTTTGACTCTTTGGGTCACAGGCAGTTTCTAGTTCTCTGTTCCTTTTGCAGGGATCTGGCAAAGATTTACTCTGTGATAAATGGTCATAATCCACTAAGTAAAACTGCCTCTGCATAATTGTGCTGTGTATGAAATGTAGAGAAGAGAGGATTTACTCTATAAGCTCACGATGGCAGAACAGCATTTATCTGTTTCTATATATCAGACCCTGATGCTCACGTATAAAGGTGATTCTGGAATATGCTTGGGTCTGTGCACGCACCCACACAGAATGGAATGGCCTCTCTCTCTCTCTCTCTTCCCCTCCCCTCTCTCTATCCGTCTCCCCACCCCACCCCCCACCGGAATGTTTCCATTGCTCTCCTAGATACTGGACTCTTACTATGCATATAACTGTCAAAGATTGTAAAAAACAACCATACAATACTACTAAAATACAGTCAGATTCTTGAGACTCTAAATCCTTCTAAACATCCTGGTTTTTGACCTCTAGGTGTCATCACAGTTCCCTGCCAGAAGTTCTTGATAAATTTCTCTCCCCCTCCCTTCTCTCTGGGTTAGAGCAGGAAGGGGGTGCAAGCTGATGTTCTCAAAAATGCTCACATTGGGAAATGACCTGTACACAGCATTTGAAAGCTCAGAGAGCAACATTCAGCATAGCAGTATTACATAATTCTCCATGATGTATTTCTATTCAAAATGCTCTATCTATATGAAAAGAACACTATATTTAAACTAAGCTATATATATATACATATGTGCATGTTTATATATATACACACACACATATATATAGTGAACAACTATATATATAGTGTGCATATATATATATACACACTACTGCTGAGAAATGCTATTTCACTATTTCACAGTGAAAATGCTTTCTAGTCCCCTTCATACAGTAAATTTGTAGCTCCCATAACCAATTCCAATGCAGATTGGGGGATACCCCCCAGCAACAAGCAATGCTTGCGTACCAAATGCTTGTCCTGCAATTCAAGCCAGTTTTGACACTATCTACCTGGAGATGGCATCAGATCTTGCAGGTTAAGGGCCCAGTCCTAACAAGATTGCTCCCCGCCCCAACACTTCAGACCAGTTGAAAGCCAGGTTATAAACCAGAGGTTCCATGACCCCTTCTTTGGGTTAGATTAATTTGTTAGAGTGGCTCACAGAACTCAGAGAAATATTTTTCTTACCAGATTACCAGCTTATTATAAAAGGATAGGACAAAGATACAGCTGAACATTTGGGCAGAAGATATGCATAAAGCAAGATATATAGGGAAGGGACTTGGAGTTTTCCATGCCCTTCCCAGGCTCCCTACTCTCCCCAAATTGCCACCTGTTCTCCAAACTTGAAGCTCTTTGAACAAGGTCCTTTTAAAATTTTGTTTTGTTTGTTTATTTTAAAGATTTACTTATTTGAGAGCATGTATGAGGTGGGGAGGAGCAGAGGGAGAGGGAGAGAAAAACTTTAGCAGACTCCATGCTCAGCATGAAACCCCTCTTGGGGCTTGATCTCATGACCCTGAGATCACAATCTGAGCCAAAACCAAGAGTTGGCTGCTTAAGTGATGGTGACACCCAGGCACCCAGTTCTTTTGAGTTTTTATGGGGGCTTTATTGTATAGGCATACTGATTAAATCATTGGTCATTGATTGATTCAATCTCCAGCCTAGCTCCCCTCCCAGGAGTGGGAGGCGGGGTTGAAATCCAGCTCTGCATCACATGATTGGTTTTCCAGGCAACCAACCTCCATCCTTAAGTTACCCAAAGGCTTTCCAAAGGTCACCTCATCAAAATAAGAAAAGACACCTTTATCACTCTCATTGCAGGAAATTCTAAGTGTTTTTGGAGCCATGAGCCAGGAACCATGGGCTAAGATCAAATTATTTATGAGGAATATATTTTGGTTATCTGAATTTATGGTCATCATAAATTTTGGTCATTTACATTTCTTGTAAATCACAAGATTACATATAGCAAGGAAATCACCTTTAGCAAAAAAAAAATGAGATAAAAAAGGTATTGGGAGACTTAAAATTAGGGTTTGATTACATGGACAATTGTAGTAAATGGGGAAAAATGCAATGAAATTAGTGAAGTAAGTAGAAATGGAACTCATGGGTAAAAAGTATATTTTATTTAAGATGAGGTCACCAGGAATAATTTCCTGAGGGAAACTACATGGAGTATCTCCCAGTGCATTTGCTTTAATTAACTGAAGGAAATATGACATTACAAAAAGGTTTAACCTAGCTAATGAGTCAGTTTGAGAGTCAAGATTTCTTTCTTCAGAAAACAAAATTAAGGAGAAGAATCTTGCTTCCTTAACTTCTTAATATCCTGGGTCTGCCATGTACAGATGCACAGGTTGTCAGCATGACGGCAAGAGCCAGGAGACAAGTGTAGCTGAAATCCTGCCTGCCCTCTGCGGGCTAAGCCAAGAACGCCAGTCTGGGGTTGGGTCTGCTGGATGGGGTATCTTTTTCTAATTTGCACAAAGGAACAATATGGGTTAGTAGTGAATCTGCAATATTCCATGTAGGACTATTGAGCTGGGTATTTACATGATTTGTAATATAACATTAAATTTCAAGTCTTAGTGTTATTATAGAGACTACCCTTTGACATAGTATAGGTTCAGAACAAAGTTTACTGTCTTCTAGGGGTTTCAAGCTGGTGTCCATGGTCATTGGGAAGGGGATAGGGGAGTGCTTGAACGTATTTTTAAGATTCTACAAATTCTCTGCAGGAACTGATTTGATTTGGTGTTTTTATACAGATGACAATCTAAAAAATTAATATGATCTCTTTTGCAATAGTGACAAGTAATACCATTGCAGACTCTAAGATAGACTTACAAGTAAATAATTTATTTGCACCGTGTAAATCCACAAAAGAAATGAAGGCTTTAAACTAGTAGAACTGTGTTCTACCAGAAAATTATCTCCTGGCACTTGAAATATATAGACATGCTGAAATCAGAAGAAGCCTCATTGCTGTAAGAGTTGATACCATATTCACATTTTGAGTGGTAATTTAATTTCAGCCAAACAACATGTTTGCCATGTTAAATTAGTTTCATTAATTTGATTTTAATTGATTTTGTAGCCTGTATTTGATTGTTAATTTGTTTTGATTTTATGGTTAGACAAGGACTCTGAGTGTTAAGGAGTTTATTACCAGGTTTGCAATTCCAAGGGCCCAGTAATATTTTTTTTTCTTTTAAAAGGGATCCGTATATCGGGACGCCTGGGTGGCTCAGTTGGTTGAGCAGCTGCCTTCGGCTCACGTCATGATCCCAGCATCCTGGGATCAAGTCCCACATTGGGCTCCTTGCTTGGCAGGGAGCCTGCTTCTCCCTCTGCCTCTGCCTGCCACTCTGTCTGCCTGTGCCCGCTCTCTCTCTCTCTCTCTCTCTGACAAATTAAAAAAAAAAAATGTTAAAAAAAAAAAGGGATCCGTATATTATTCAAACTAGAGAAACCACTTCTCCCTTCCATGCCACACCCATGCCTTTTGAGCTGCTGTGGGACTCCAGAGTTATTATGAGGAGTCATCCCCTCCGTGGGCATGGACCAGATATTAACTATAGTCTGAAAAAATCTCGGACAGATCCATGCTCTTATCCATCCGACATATGCAAATTGTGTTGAATAAAGTACAAAAAAATGTTTGAGTGTTACTCAGTTCTTCATCACTTCTGCCAGTCAATGGATATTAAACACGAATGCTGTATGCACATCGACAATTTCTAAACTTAAAAGTGAGTGTTTTTACTAAAACATGAATGAAAATGACCACTCTGGAAGCTAACTGGCTATTTTGTGGAAGATGGATGGATCATAAGGTCTATGTATCAAAGATGATATTCTGTAACAAGCTATGTCATGCAAAGGACCCTATCTAGTTTTCTTCCTTTTCTGTATCTAAGAAACTTCCATATTACTCTATAGTCCAATGTCTTTTTTCCTCAACCTGTGAGTGGACAGGAAGAAGAAGGTAAGGACCAATTTGGTTATAGAACTAATATTTGAGGTTTCTTAGGTTCTTAAGTCAGGGAAGATGGTATGAATGACTCCTGAAAATAAAAATAAACCTTAAAAAATATGTCCATTTTTGTTTAAATAACTATTTTAGAGTTGAGCGAGATTTTACTCGGGAAATGTGAAACTCCAAATGTGAAAACGGAGTAATAGAATCAAGATAATATACACAAGGTGCTTTGGATTTTCCCTAGAACCTAAGCCCACATCTACCTGGTGATAACTGCTGTCTGCTGCTTATCAAAGCGTCATAGAGACCTCTGCAGGACAGCATGCGCAGAGGGCCAACACCACCACCTGTTAGCACCTGGTGATCATGGTCAGGCACCTGCTTTCCCAGAGGCTGCTGCCAGCACTGAGTCAAGCTTCCCAGAGTCAGCTTTTTCTGCAGAAGTAGAAAGATTGTTTTCTTATTCTGAACTAATTTAAATTTGTAAATGGTAATGAGGAGTGTGTTAAGACAACAGAAGAAATTCTCCCTTTTTTCCTTCAATCTATAATAAACAGGAAATGGAAAATAAAGACAGTGTTGGCTATATAACCAATACTTTCTTCTGTTGACATGGATATGTATAGTTAAAAGAAAAAAAAAGTAAACATTTATAGCCAAAAGATGTAGGAAAATAACCTCATGTTTGGTTTAAAGGATGTATATGCATTTTAAGGAAAAAGGGTCCTTAGACAATAGTCTTTCTTAATTCAAAAATTTTTATTTCTTAAGATTTTATTTATTTGAGAGAGAGAGAGAGAGAGAGAGAGAGAGAACACAAGCAGGGGGAGTGGCATAGAGAGAGGGAAAAGCAGGCTCCCCACCAAGCAGGGAGCCTGACATGAGGCTCTATCCTAGGACCTTGGGATCATGACCTGAGCCGAAAGCAAATGCTTAACGGACTAGACCACCCAGGCACTCCAATTTAAAAAAACTTTAGACATCATGAGGCTTCCGGGTGGCTCAGCCCATTGAGTGTCAGACTCTTGAATTTGGCTCAGGTCCTGATCTCCGCATTGGGTTTCCCGCTCATCTTGGGGAGTCTGCTTCTCCCACTTCCCACCCCCCACCCCACCTTGTGCTCTCTCTCTCTCAACTAAATAAAGTCTTTAGAAAAATTCTCAAACATCACTTAAGTGTTCAGACCCAGGTGACCTTTAAGACTGTTAAGAACCACGAGGATAGAGACTAATACTACATCATCGTCTTTCCATTTCTAAGCACAATGTCTGGCATAGAGGGAACACTCAATAAATCACTGTTGGATGAAGTAATTATTTTTAATTGTTTAGTTTTCATTTTAGATTTTTAACATAAATCATGAAGGTTTCCTGCCCCAAGAATCTATGAGAATGGTTAACAATCTCTTGTCTTCTATCAGATCCGGGGGTAGGCAAGCCTGATGGTACAGTATACTCCAGTCAAAACTATTGGCAGGAGAGAATCTTGGGACTCTCAGGTCTTAAAATACCAAGCTTCTAAAAAACTTACTAGGGGAAGAGCAGAAGAAAACCACCCGCTTCTGGGTCCCCATATGTACAAATTGCATTTCAAACCATTTTGTGTCTCACACAAATTTGCATATTGTCTCTACCACAATGGATTTTTTTAAAACCCACCATGTTAAATTTTATTTTAATTTGACATTTGATACTTGGAAATAAATGCAGTATCCCAGGATTAACCTTCACTACCATAATACAACTTAAAAAGGTGAGTGGCACTCTGTAGTCACATTAGGCCCCATGATTAATGAGTTCAGTGAATGGAAATAGATTTATGTCCTCACACTGTCCTCACATCTGTTGCCACGTAGTTAACCAGTAATGTAGTATTTACTACATTAATGTAAATTTACTACATTATTTACTACATTAATGTAGTAAATTTACATTAATGTAGTAAATACTACATTACTGGTTAACTACGTGGCAACAGATGGCCAGATCCAACTTCCTCTAAATAAGTGTCTTAAAAAAATTAAGATATTTATTTTAACATTTTTTTTAAAAAATAGGAGATGTCATTTCATTAAGGGTGTTCTCGGGGAGCAGAACATTGATTTATCACAGGGCTACACGTATTAGGAAGCCGGTTATTTGAAAAATTGAATAATATGTGATATAGTGTGGTAGTCCTTTGGTAATTAATGTGTCATAAGGATGAACAGAGATGAGGTGAGTCCTGGAGAGAGAAAACAGTGAGTCCCTGAACCCCTCCCTTGCTCATCCTTTTAATAGGCTATTCTGGGTAGTAGGGCCTGGGGAGGCCCTCACGGGGTGCCCCTATCTCCTCAGCACCTCGCACGTGGGGAGTCTCCTTGGAGAGATACTAGGAAGTCATGGGTCCTTCAGCTGCAGACACACTCTCAAAGCAGCTCAGGAACTTCTTAGCAACATCTTCACTGACTTTATTGGGAAATGGTTTTGCTTTTGGGGAGCTAAGCCAGCTCAGATGCCAAAGCCTGGACCTCTTTTTTCCTGCTTCTACTGAAAATGGACTATTGGCCGTAATAGGTGAGTGTTTGCAGCTGTGGTACTGCATTTAAATATCCCACAGGTACCTGGAGGTGTAAAGATTCATTGGTTTGCATATATTCAAATCTGCGAAGTGTCAGGAAACTACAAACATGCCTCTAGGTCTGAAGGAGCTTACCTTCCAGTTGAGAAGATATGAGCTGAGAGCACTTTGTAAATTCTACGGGGTTATGCAAACATTAATCATGAATGTCATGGGCAAAGAGAGCTAATAATACCAGATATATATGTCAGTATGAAATACAGAGTAGTTCCCATGCAAAAAAATACATACCTGTCTCATCTGGAAGAGACATGATTGCTATTTATTTTATTTATTTATTTTGGAGAGAGAGAATGAGAGAGCCAGTGTGACCGAGCACAGGGAGGGGTAGAAGGAGAGGGAGAGGCAGGTTATCCCAAGTAGACTCCGGGGGCTGAGCGTGAGC
>RCUC01120417.1:0-17275 GCA_003697995.1 Taxidea taxus jeffersonii
GACACCACACCTGCTTTATCTAATCATCTATGGATGGACACTTGGGATTGCTTCTATCTTTTGGCTACAGTAAATATTGCTGCAGTAAACATCGGAGTGCAAATATCTTTTGGAATGGTGTTTTCACCTTCTTTGGGTATATACACAGTAGTGGAATACACATTCCACAATACACAATACAATACACAGTAATTCTGTTTTTCATTTTTTGGGGAACCTCCAACCGTTTTCCACAGGGACTACACCAGTTTGCATTTCCACCAACAGTGCACGAGGGTTCCTTTTTCTGCACATCATATCCTCACAAACATTGGTTATTTTTTGTCTTTCTGATTCTAGCTGTCCTGACAGGTGTAAGGTGATATTTCATTGTGGTTTTGATTTGCATTTCCCTGATGATTAGTGATGCTGATCATCTTTTCGGGCATTGGTTTGCCATGTATCTGTATGTCTTCTTTGGAAAAACATCTATTCGGGTCCTCTCTTTTTTTAATTGGATTGTTTGTTTTTTTGGTATTGAGTTATATAGGTTCTCTATTTTTTGGATATTAACCCATTCTTGGATATATCATTTGCAAATATCTTCTCCCATTTAATAAATCATCTTTTGGGGTTTTTAAATTTTTTATTTATTTATTTTTTTGATGGTATCCTTAGCTAACAACTGTCAATTCTTGCTACTGGAATTGGCAAGCCCACACCCGTTTCTTGATATTTGCCCCCATGCCCCCAGGATCTAAATTTGGATTGTTGACCAGTGAGGGCAGAAATAATTGAGAATGGATGGATGGTAGTATGGGAAAGAAAAAGACTGAATTCAGAGAAATTTGAGTTCAAATCCTGGCTACTGTGTATGAATTAAGTGAACTTGGGCATATTAACTTCCCTGAGCCTTGGTTTCTTTGTCTATTGAGTGAGGATAACAACCGTATCTATATTGGGATTAAAGAAGTCAATCACACACACAGGCACACACAATGCTGCCACAGGTGCTAGCCATTTGGGAGGCCTTCATTAAACAGCAGAGGTTATAATGGACAATGCACTTGTCTTCTGGGTCATATTTTTAAGTTTCTTTCATAATATCATTGTGAATAGGTGCCCTATTTAATCTTTCTGATACCAGCTATGATAGTGAAAAGAGCTTCAGGGAGGGTAGTTAGCATGGTTGAGTTCATGCACGGTGTGTGGAACAGCCAGGACTTCTACTCAAGTCTTCCTGACTCCAGACTCTGCCTCTTAACTCCTGTGCTATCGGCAGGAGGCAGGGAAATTGAAGTTGTCTTCATCTCAACTGTTTTTCCATGAGGATTGACATTTCTTTTCCCTCCTCTCTAACCTACCAAGATGAGGGACAGCCTCTCACTTAGGTCAGTCTGTCTCCCGATTTCCTGGTGTTCTGTGGGATGAGGTTGTACTACTATTGGTGGATCGTGCTCATTGGGGGAGGAAGATACCCATTTTCTTTACCTAGGAAGTTGGCATTTGGGCTATAGCTCCTGGCTCTGCCCACCTGCTATGAGGCCTTTTCAAAAACCTGTTGGGTGGGAGCCTCTTGCAGGTGTCAGCCTCCTGGCCTAACACAGGGAAGTACTATTTAGCTAGAGATGCCTTTTGTTTGTGAGGCTTAAACGGCTGGATAGAAGCTCAACTTGGCCCTTTCAGTTTACAAGGGGGGTATCAACAAGCCCACAGAGACATTCATAATAACAACTTCTGTAAGTGTTTATTGAACATTTACTCTGTGTGGTGTTGTGCTGAGATCTTTATATGGATCATCTCATCTGATCCTCATAACAGTCCCTTAAATTAGGTACAGTCAGTTCTGCTAGAAAGCTTTTTTGAAAAATGCAAATTTGTTCCAATGCGATTGATATATTAGGGAACGATTTGAGCATAATAATTTTGCCTTTGATTATGCATGATTTTGTCCACAAGAAACACTAGGTAAAGGCAGAAAACTGCAGTCAGCTGAGCCAGGCTGCGCAGAAATACACAAATTGCACACACCTCAGAAGCACTCCTGCTCCTTCAGTTGCTGCGCGTGCTGTGAGCCACACCCATGCACATCTGGTGTTACAACTCTGTCCAACATCAGAGCTCCCTCCTCTCACTATTTGGCAACAACTCACAAGCTTCCTGCTCCCGCAAGCATACTTTAAGGCTTTAGTGGTTGTAGTATTTATAGATTTCTTAACCATTTAACACGTGTAAAACTGGTTCCTATCTTCTATTATGGGTCACTGATGAGGTTTTGGGATGTCATACCCCAGCTTCATTTTCCTCATTAGCTCTGTGGTTTTTACTGTGTGATTTTGCACTGCGTGGTGACTTTTTAGGGACTTGGAGTCCCTTTAGCTGACTCCACTGCCATTATTTTCATGTGGCCAAAGTGGAAGGCCAAGTTAAGCAATCTGACAAAAGTATTTTTTTTCTTTTATTTGTCAGAGAGAGAGAGAGAGTGAGCACAGGCAGAGTGGCAGGCAGAGGCAGAGGGAGAAGCAGGCTTCCTGGTGAGCAAGGAGCCCGGTGTGGGACTCGATCCCAGGATGCTGGGATCATGACCTGAGCTGAAGGCAGCCGCTCAACCAACTGAGCCACCCAGGCATCCCTGACAAAAGTATTTCTAATAACTAGTGGCAAAGTCACGATTCAAACCCCAGATTGCCTTACTCCCACGTCTGTGCTCAAAATCCCTAAAGTGCTAACCAAACCAAACTGAACCCTGTCATCTGCACTGAGGTTTGATTGCATGTGGAACAAGGGGACTCCTTCTCTCCCCCAGCTGTCAGTCAAGCTCTGGTTTCTCAGGCCAGAGCCTCTACAAGTATGTGAGAGCCCCTAAGGTATTTGGACAGTAGTAGCCCAGCCCATGGTCGTGCCTTCCATGTTCCTTCCTGCTTTGCAGCTGCTCCTCTCCCTGCTCCTGCCTTCCAGGCTGGCCCGTCCCTGCCACAGCAGCTACCTCCCTGCTCCCTCTTGCAAGCTGGAGTTATTAGCATCAAAGAACAAAAGCAAACAGCACCGGGGCTGGGGTGGAGGGGGTGCTCAGTCTTCTACAAAGGGGGATAAATGGGCTCTATGTTGGGAAAGAAGCTAATACCACCTGGCTGTTTGTGGAGAGACAGCTCTTCCAGTGTTTGAAGAGCTCAGACATGGGAAGCTGGAAGGAGCCCCAGAACACGGAAAACCCAGCCGTTGCACTGCTGGAAGTTTGCTTTAGCTCAACTAACGAGATTGTTTCTGTATTTGTTCCTGAAGTAGAGGGAAGAACCTTGTGCTCGCTCTCCCCAGGGGCAAGAAAGGACAGGCCATCGGAGAGATGCAGTGCATGCCTTTTTTTGTTTCTTTCTCTCTTCATGTTGTAGTTGGGGGTACTCCTCAGTTGAAGGCTTGACCTGATGCTTGTGGGCCTGGGGCAAGAATATATCTGGGGATCTGCCTCCCGCTGGGCAGCCTCCCTTCTCTCCACTTCCAGCACCGTGAAGATCCTTGTGGACATTGATGTGGACACCCCAGCCTGTAGAAATCCACAGCTCCTATAAATCGCTTTCCCTTGGCCATTTCTTGACACTAGTGTACACATAGGTGGATTGGTCAGCTTTTGGGAGAATGGATCCCAGCGACTTTGGGGCAATTTGGGCAAGGAATTCTAAGTACCTGATTGTATTCTGCAAAGGAGTTAGTGGCAGGCATTGCTGGTTTTTGGCACGAACATCTTGTTGGCCCTATGGACTCCTCAAATCCTGGGGTCGGATATAGCTGCAGAAGGGCAGAGCATATAGCCCCGCCAAGGACTCCATTTGGCCAGGCCTATGGTCATATTGCATTTGACCCCTTCCCTCTGCCCTTGGCTGTGCCTTTTTGTCACTTTTGTGAGATGCCCTATAATCCTGTCCCTAGTTTGTAGCTTGATGGGTCCGATGGTACCTCTCCTGGTTTGCTCTTTTATTCAGAAATACAGCTTGACCCTTTTGGTTATGCTACTCTGAGTATGGGAGATATTAATAAGATAGAGCCTCCTCTCTGGGTTTTAGTTTCCATATCTGTACAACAGGATGAATGACGTTCCTACCTGTTAGGGTTTTAGTGAGAATTGAGTAAGATGAGCTATATAAAGCACTTAGCAGCAGCCCAGAGAATATTCGATAAATGTGAACTTTATTATGAGTTGGTAGTACCTTGTGTCATGGATATATAGACATCCCATTTTATCCCTACATTTACCCTGACGTGTGATGTTGGATACAGAAATTGGCTCAGGAATAGACACATGACCTAAGCTAAATCAGTAAGAGGGATTCCCAGGGAATTTTACCAGAATTACCAGGAAACCAGCTGCTCTCTTTTCTCTAGTGCTGCCAGGTTTTGTCTCTGTTACCACATGGGGACAACCCACCTGATCATGAGGGCCACACAGGAGAAAACAGGTGTTCTTAATTTAGTAGGTATTAAGACAGACTCAGTCCAATGCCAGCTCTGGCACTCTGTCCATAGGCGTGTGTCTTAATTTCTCTTTTCTTGTGTGTAAATGCAGATACCGGTATCGATTGAGATGATCTGTTAACCATTCAATACATATTGCTGAGCACTTACTGTAGGCCAGACCCGGCTTAGAGACTGGTGATAAAAGCAGTGAATGAAACAGACAAGACTACTGTCGTGAAGCTTGTATTTAAAGGGGGTTATACACAATAAAAGCAGAGACCCATCCTGCGATATCAAATTGTGTTTAGTGCCCTGAGGAAGGAAAAGCAGGGTAAGTGGCAGAGAAGGGTCCCTATTTTAGAGAAGGTGGTAAAGGAAGGTCTTTCTGAGGAAGTAATCTTTGAGCTGATACCTACAGAAAATGAGAAACTGTCTTATAAGTGCCTGACAAAGACTGTTCAGTCTAGGGGCTAGCACATGCGCAGGCTATAGGCAGGACCTGCTCAATTAGTGTTAGTTTCTTCTGTTGTGATCAGGTCTGAGGACTGGCTCTCACGACTTGCACCTTCCTCCTTCTGTCCCCCTACCTCTGGCACTCATGCTGATGTTGGTGGAAAAATTTCTGATGAAAATAAATTCTGGCCCAATCTGGCTGCAAAATTCGGGCCACCTCTGTTAGGAATGCTATGCTCAATGCAGGGATTGGGGCAGCAACCCGGGAGAGGAAGGATTTGATCACAGCTGCCGCCCTTCACCTACTGTCCTCAGCATCACAACCAGGGAAGAAGTAAATTAGGTCATTTCCACCTTCACACAGTACCCAACAGACACTTATCTTGTATTCAACAATAACCTCAGCCCCAAGTGTGTAATATCAGCACACGTGTTTTTAAGTTCAAAAAAGAAACATGTTCCTATAGTTTGGGGGAGACCTGGTTCTTCTAACCATGGAGGAAAAAGGAGGGACTCTCCATCTGCTGCTGTTGTGTTTATAGAAGAGAACTCAACCAGGGTAGCCCTCCTGCTTTATTTTTCATTTGGACTATGTAATTTCACAAGGGAGGAGTCTGAGCTCCCCCCACTCACAACTTAGACACACACCCCACACCCCTGGATAAGCTCTGGGGAGTGGGGACAGGCTACACAGCCAGCCTCCTGGAGGCGAGGCCTAGCCAAACCTTTTGGGACCCCACCTGGTGATCTCTGTCTTGGGTCTGACCTATTTTCTAGGAGAGAAAATAGAATATAGATTTAAATGCAGTGGTGCTCCGGAAAACTACAGGCCCTGCAGTGTGAGAAAAGAAAACAGTAGGGGGGGAGCAGAGGAAGTGCTGGTATGGGTGAGGACGCCATCTCTCCTGGATCAATCTTAGCTGGTCATCAACTGCCTTTTCTTCTACAATTTGCCCCCATTTTTTTCCACTAAAAATTGATATATCTACATGCATTTACATATTTATCTTTCCTCTGACCAGTCCTGAGGCTCAATGCTTCTCCCCCAGACATAGACTACGGGCTGAAGACCATTTGTAAGCATAGACAGAGGGAGCTCTGGGGATGGTCACCTTGGAAGTGGGACAGCAGCAAGGCATAGAGTCAGAAACACCCACAGCGGCATCCTAGGTCAACCTTCCTTGCCTGTGTGACCACAGGAAAGACTTTTAATACCCTTGTCCTCTCATATATGAAGGCAATAAAATTACTAGCTAATGTTGAGGGATTTCTAAAGGTAGGTACTGTACCAAGATCTTCACAACCACCCTAGGAAGTAGGGACTATTATCATACCAATTTTATAGATGAGAAAACTGAAGCACAGAAATATTTAGTAGCTGACCCAAGGTCTACACAGCCTGTAGACCCAGAGCCTGAATCCTGGCAATCCAGCTGTGGATCTTGCTCTCTGTGCCAATTCCTGTGGCCTGGCCTGAGTCACATGGCCACCCTTGGAGCTAAGGTGGGGTCATCTTTACCAAGCCGCATGGATTAAGGGTGGGAACGGGTCCCCCCAAAAGATAGCTGGGACTTGTGACACAAAGAAGTGGTAAAGCATGGGCAGACAGTATAACGGATGAATATGGTAGAGGTTCAGATTCCCCCCTGCCCCTGTCAAGCTTTTCCATTTCATTCTGTTGGTCAGAATTGAATGTGGAGATTCAAATTACTCACTGCTTCTTGGGACAGGGGCCAGGTTACACTCTATGTCTTTTTCATGTTAGACACAATGCTCAGAACTGCCTCCAGTCAGTGGCACAACTAGAAACTGACCCTTCACTGAAGGAGGTTCCTCTTGGTGTTCTTGTTGTCCCTCTTTGGCAAGAAGAGATGCTGTATATTTTATTCTCAGGACTAGAACTGAGGCTAGTTAAAGCTTTAGGAGGGAATGGAATTTTTTTGGACCCCTGTTCCTGTTCTCCTACAACCTTTTAATTCCTCCTTGCCCTACTTCCCACTAAGGAGGAGGATGGGAGGGAAAAGACCCAAGAGAGGGGAGGGTTGGAACAGATCCCTTCATTCATAAGCAGAAGAGTTGAACTGAAATCTCACACACACACACACACACGGCCTTAATTCCTGTAGGCTCTTGGTATTTCCAGGGAGCCTTCTGGTCAACATTTTTTGGTAATTCTGTCTGTGATCATTCAAAATGGTAATGATCAGCATATCTAATATTTATGCAGTATTTGCCTTGTACTGAGTTAAATACTTTAAAAGTATTTAATCTTCTAACACTGCCATGAGGGAGGTTCTGTTCTCTTCCCATTGTATAGCTGAGGCAAACAACTCAAAAGTTCTGTGACCCACAGCCTTTCAGTAGGCCAGGATTTGAACCCAGATCTGTCTCTCTGCAGAGTTTAAGATTATAAACACAAAGTTCAAATGGGCAACTTAGTTTCGAAAGAACTTTGGAGTTCCATGATATCCTGCCTCCCTTGGGAGTTGGTGCCTCCAAAGAGCACGTTTCCATGAACAACAGTATTGAAAGTCCCACCATTGAACTCCCCCACATGTAAATAGTTTGATATCCTGTTTAATGAAAGGGTATTCTAACGACCACTATTCTAGGCAGTCCATCAGTCACAGTTAATTGCCCTGCTTAGTTATTTATACAGAGTGTTTTCCCTTCCCACCTCTTCTATTTTGCCACTTTTCTTCTTGCTGCTGCTCTACCCCTGAATCTCAAACAACTCACCAGAAAATCTGAAAGGGGGTGTGGCTGAGGAATGATTCAGAGCTCTCTAGAAGTCTCTTTGGGCAGATACAGCTTCTAGGGAATACAGGGTGTGGGCTGGAGAAATGCTTAGCTGTTGCTGTGGGTTTGCCCCTCTTGGATGTGGGGGCACAGCTCTGTTAGGTCAGCACCTGGATTTTCCTGGGGCAAGAGTTCTAGTTCCTACGGATCTTGCTGAAGCTTTATAAATCTGATTGCAGCAAATTAGAGGCACAGTAGATAAAACCCATGACTTACAGGGTAGCTAAGAGGGTCTCCCCTGTGGTTCCAGGGTGCTCACTTTAGCCTATGAACTGAATTTGGGTCCCCTATGCCTCTGAGGGGCCTGGGTTTCCATTGAACAAATGTTGAACTGGATGGGATTCAAGGGGTCTAGAGTCTTATGTAGTCTCTGTACCTGAACTAAGTGTGTGACCTTGGGCAATTCTCTCAACCTTTTTCATCCCCCACATCTTAACCAAAAATGAATTAAGGTAGATGATGTCTGTGGGTATCCCAGGTCTACCATTTTGTGATTCTAAGTGAGTCACCAGGGATTGTTGGGATGGCCAATGGTTTCCTGAAACAGCCCCCTGTTCCATCTCCTCAGAAAGGTATATTCTTTCAGGTTGGGTCTAGAGGTATTTTTGTTTTGTTTTAATTTTTTTTCTTTTTTTAAGGCTTTATTTATTTATTTGAGAGATAGAATGAAAGGAGAGAACATGAGAGGGGAGAGGTGAGAGGGAGAAACAGACCTCCCACTGAGCAGGGAGCCCAATGTGGGACTAGATCCTGGGACTGTAGGATCATGACCTGAGCCGAAGGCAGTTGTTTAACCAATGGAGCCACCCAGGTGCCCCAGGTCTGGAGGTTTTGAAAAAGCTCTGGCTTGCTTTGGATTTGGCTTCTCAGCAGGATTCTATCTTACATTTGAGGAGAGGAGGAGGAGGTTGTGTTTATGAAGATGATGGGAGTGAACCGCTCTTCATTTTTTGAAAGTTCATTGGCTTAATTCAAATGCCAGGTTTCCTAGAGCTGGGTGTCTATTTGTAGTTGTCAAAAGTGATTTCAAATGGCAATTCCCGTCATTAATGATGGGGTGAAAATCAAGAAGAAAAATTAAAGGGGGAGGCAGAATTTCAATTTGTGTGGCAAATGATCTACTCACACACAATCTCCCGCATACACACTGCTGTCTGTGATGAAGGATGGTCACTGGGAATACTGGAGAGGGAGGGGATTATAAATGTTTTGTTATCTTCTGTCCTTCAGTCCTATGTTGTAAATAATGCTGCAACTTGCTCTTCATTCTTATGCCTCTTTTTCTTTGTTCCTCAAGGAAGTGGTTTATTATTTTTTTCTCTCTTTGGAAAACTTGCTTGACATCATGTCCAGTGTTCTGTATCTGGAGGCAAGGAGGATTTGCTTGGGTGGTGTTATGCAGAATTCAATCAGAATATTTTAACCAATATTCTTGCAGGATTCCAGTCTGCTTGGCCAGAGCCCTATCTGATTCCAGGATGATATCTTTCCGGACAGATGTGAAGCTCACCTCTCTTGCTACATGCACAGTGGAAAGGGAGCTTGGTCCCTCGGCTTGCATGGGTGGTTTTTGGGTGAAGGTAGAACTAAGTGCTCAGAAGCTGAGTACCTCTGGGGTCTTGCATGAACATGATAGTCATGCAAGGGCACATTGCACTGTGTGTGTGTGTGCTTCTAACACTCTTCTTCCTTTTTCTCCCCCTTTCTCTCCTCTGCCTTTCCCTCTCTTTGAAAATGCTGCCACAGATGTCAGTCAAGGTCCAGGTGAGTCTCTGTGTTTACACAGCTGCCGTGGAAGTTTCCCCTCTGCCAGATTGTGCATGGTTTGATTCTGAGTGAGACCTTTTTCTAGGGACTCTAAACAGAACAGAGATCTAATAAGTACGCTGCATTTTCATTGATTTGGGTTGAGAAGAAATGCCTTGAATTGATGTATTCGTATTGGTTTTGAAAACCATTTTAAAACCAAAGGAATGTGATTCCCATGCTTATACAGTCACCTCCTTCTGATTAACATTTCTGGGTGAATCAAAGAAGTGGAAAATGAGCACTTTTGGAAATATTTTTTGAAGATATCCTTAAGATACGAATTCTCCAATTTAATGAGCATTTTTGCCTTATCATACCTAGACCTACTTATCTTCTATAGCTTCATGTGGTTAAAAGTTGAAGATATGACATACTTAGCATGGAAAATATGTGGGTGAAAGAAGTCTTCTTTCTTTTTATTCTAAGAAATGGCTTTCTCCCCACCCCACAGTGAAATTAGCAGTTTTTAAATGGTTATGTAACCAATACATGCTCACTGTATTAACAAAAAAAAAAAAAAAAAAGAAAGAAAAAAGAAAAAGAAGAGGAATGGTTTTTGTCAATGAAAAATGGAAGAGCCATTCTTATGCTAATGGTGCATTTCTTTTGTTAAAATGCATAGGCATCCAGAGTTCTAACGTTAGCATTGTGTGTCTGTGTGTGCACACCTGTGTGTACACACATACACACACACAAGCTCATATGAGAGGATACAACTATCTATGGATAAAAAGTATCAGATGACTTAGAATGATTTGGAGAATTTTCTAAACTGGATAGAATTTTGAGTTAAGAGGAGTAACGCTACCAAGTGAGAAGGGAATATTGTCATTCTCAGCTATTTTCACATACACTTTCTTGTTTAGTCCTTTTAATGTTGAATTCTTATAGTATCAGTACAAGGCGTAGGTACTGTTATATCCATTTTAATATAGTGGAAATTGAGGGCCAGCCGGCTACACCATTTGCCCAAGGTTGTAGGGCTCATCAGCGGTAGCACTGGGATTTGAACCTAGGACTCTGTGACTCCAAAGCCCATGCACACAATATTGGAACACACTGAAAATTCCATCACTGAAAATTTTCAGCAATTGAAGGCCTTGTAAACATTTCCTAATGGGACTATTGTCTATTTTTCTCTAGAGATAATATGATGTTTTCGTTATTAGCGTTTTTTTTTCCCAAACGAATTTATCCTTTTTTTTTTTTTTTAACTATCTAGGAGAATCAACCAGACTTAAGTAGGGTTTCTGACCATTGATATATGTGGTATATTACATAACATAAAAGAATAATACAGTTATCTCCCAGCTAATAAATAGGGTTTCACTGTCTTTGTTTTCTTCTCTCCACACCTACCTTTGAAAATAAACAGTGTTCTAACTGATGCATAGGACAACATTTCCTAGGAAGAATCCATTAGATTAATTTTCTATTTAATAATATTTTACTCAAATATTTATTGAGAACCTACTCTGTACCAGGCACTGTTGTAGGCACTAGGAATAAAACAGTGGACAAAATAGAAAACAATCCTTGTCCTCATGGATCTTTTATTCTACTCAAGGGAAGACAATGAACTGTATATACACACACATACATATTACATATATGTATATGTTATGTATATTACATGAGAGGGTGGGTGATGAGCCCTGGGGAGAAAGATGAACCTGTCTTAAAAACTAAGTTGCTAATATATAGAGGAATCTCAGGAAAGGCCTCCCTGTTAAGATGATGTTTTCTGAAACACCTTAAGGTGGTGAGGTAGGAGCCCAACACCTCAAGTTTTGTTTGTAGAAGTGCCAGTTGGCTCAACTCCTCCTCCTGGTTCCCGGCAGAGACGTGACCCGGGGTCCCCGTGTTGACTTGTGTGTGTTGTGGGAATAAGTGGGGGCTGAAATCCCGCCTGCATTCCTCTTGCCAAGCCTGTCACCGCGGGGCTGCCTCTGACCAAGGGTAGTGGGGAGGGCGCCTTTTTGTAATTCTCACAAAGGCGCCTACTGGTCCTGGATGAAAGAGTGTGGCGGAGTGAAATGCAGCAGACACACAGGCTCCTGTCTGTCTTTCCAGAGGGGTGGAGGTCAGTGGGTGACACTCTCTCACATCACAGCAGTGGTAACTAGCCCCACGCAGCCCTGTCCCAATTCCCCAGCCATTCTCTCATCTTATTCTCAAAAACCTTCTGAGGTGTGTCCGCTGAGCCCCATTCTTCTGCTGAGGAAGTTGAGGCCAGGAGGTTAAGTGATGTGTTGAGGTCACCCAGCCATCGAAGAGCTGGGCCAAGAGGGGCTTGCAGCCTGATTCCATATCCGCCACTCTGCTGCCCTTGAGGTGTCAGGAGCTGATTGCCAATCCTCTTTCTCCCCACCCCAGCCCCTTGGTTTTTGTGGTTTCTGAGCCGGAAGCGGGTCACCAGTTCCCAGCCTTTCCCTGGCAGGACAGGGCAGGAGGCCACCCAGTTGGCCAGCCCAGGCTGAGGTGAGCGGCGGCCTCCTGCCTCTCGGAGCCATCAGGGTTGCGGCTCTGAAACCAGGCGCCTTGAGTGGTTCTCGGAGTTTTTTTTTCCCCTTCCCCACAGGAAGACAAATTGGGGATTTATGAGCTAATGTAACTGTTTACCCAGGGGCGGTGGGAAGACTGTGAAGGACGATTGATTAATTTTACTCGCCGAGGGTGTCCGTGAAAAGTAACCTACTGAAAGCAGCTGGCCGTGGCAGCCCGCAGGAGGTGCCTTCTCCAAGGTCCAGGAGCCGGCCTGGGGGCGCAGAGAGACAGTCCTGGAAACCCTCAGGAGAAGAGGGACAGGCCATACCTCCCTGCACTTCCGTGTGGGAAGACCCACGGCCCCCCCTCCTCCATCTGGTCTTGAGTTGGGAGGTTAGGATAATAGAGTAGCATCAGGCCAATGTGGTGGAGGAGAGGAGGGACTCTCCGCTCTGATTTAACTCTTCACATCAACCCTCCCAGGCGGCTGTTACCATCCTCTCTCAGAAGAGAGAGGCCTCAGAGAAGGTCGGTCACTGCCCACAGTCTCCCGCTGCTAGTAAGAGCCCAGGATCTCACATCCATCTGCCTCTAAAGCTTGTACTCTCTGTCTTCGAAACCCTGGCATTTCCAAGACAGAGCTGTGGGCCAGGGCGCTGCTTATCAGGGTCTGCATTCTTCACTTTCTGTGCGGTGCATGGCACATAGTAGGGCCTCAAAAATATTCATTGTGCAGAAAGTGTGGGAACAAGTACCAGGGCATTGTGTGTCTATAAGGTCCTGAGGCAGGTCAAAGGGACAACTATTTTACTTTTCAGAGGAGGAAACTGAGGCCTGGGGTAGGGAAGGGACATCTCCAAGGCCAGGTAACACATTGGTGGCCTGGAGGAGACCCCTGCAGGCATTTATCACATGTCCCTGGCCCATTGGGATTCGTCACTGGTCTCCCTGTGCTGTCTGGGGGGTCAGGAGTGGGCAGTACCAGCCCCCTCTGTACCATGCTATGCCCTCTGCTCTCTCCCTCTTCCTGTGTGTTCCAGAACTCTCTGCCAAGGGGAGAACAAGCCCTTTGGAGGAGAGGAAGGATCTAGGGGGCAGAGAACAGTGCTGGGGCCTGTGGGTGCAGGAGCCCTCCCTTCCCCTCCCCCAGCACCTCTTCCTCCAGCCACGAGGGGCTGCTTTTGGTGTTCCAGTGACAGTCTTTCTCTTCAGAGGGGATAATTTTTCAGGCTCTGCCTGCTGATTAGAGCTGGAATTTAAATGAATAACTGTGACCTTGTGGAAGTGCCCTAGTTATTCAGAGGCCCGATGAGGAAATAGGCCTCTTGCTTCGGTCCATCAGAGCCTTGGCAGGCGCGGGAGGAGGGGCTGCTGTCTGCCAGGGCCCAGAGGAGGTCCTGGCGTGCTGTTGCCCGAAGCAACTGACGGCCTCTGCTGGAGCCTCCCTCTGCCCGCTCTTGATCTCTGCCCCCAGTGTCTTCCCTCTCAGTTTCAGTCATCTTGGGGCTGTCCTGAGAGACTGGGCCTGATTATTTATCCTGAGCCCTGCCCTGTCTCTGGGGAGTCCAGCCTGAGGGACGCTGAACCCGAAGTCAGGACGCAGCACTGTTGTGTCTGACTTGTATGATGGACACAAAGGCTTTGCCCTAGAATTTAACTGCTCAGGGATGGACCCCCAGAACCACAGCACTGGCCTCACGTAGGAGCTTGTTAGAAAAGCAGAATCTCAGGCCCCACCCCAGAGCTGCTGAGTCAGCATCTGCTTTTTACCAAGACATCCAGGTGTACACACATCAAGGCTTGAGACCGACCTAAAGTGTCCGGCTTCTCCTCCTCTTTGGGGCCAGCCAGGCTGTGTCTACTGAGGAAGGCGCAGTCTACCACATGACTGCCCATTTCTCGTCTCTTCTCCTGGGTACAGAGCACAACGTGGCCATTTTCCCAGTGCACAGGGGTTGGGAGGGTGACCAGGATTAGGGAAGGGAAAGGGAACGAACACTTCCTGACCACGGAGTCTGTGGCCATCCCTGTTCCGGCACTTTCCATGTAAGAGTTTACAAAGTGAGGCAGGGTAGCTCAGGATAGCACAGGGTTCCCTGAGGGGCTCGGGGGCTAACTCCAGCCCATTGCCTCCTTCTGTAGGGCCTTTGAGCTACAGATGGCTTTTCACGTTATAAATAGTTGAAAGCAGTCAAAAGAATAATTTGTGATGCACATATTTTATGAAATTCCGATTTCAGTGTTCATAAAGTTTTATCAGAACACAGCCATGCTTCTTCATTTCTGCTTTGTCTCTGGCTGCTTTGCGAAGGCGGAGTGGAGTAGCTGTGTGGCAAGACGATTCTAGAAGACTTACCATCTGGCCCGTTTCAGAAAAAGTTTGCCACCCCTGGGTTAGAGCACAGACTTGGAGCCAGATGGCTGGGTTGACATCCTGGCTTTCTCCCAGTATGAACAGTGGGTGCTGTTTAAGTTACCTTCCCATTGTGAGTCCACCTTTCCTCATCTGTAAAATGGGGACAGTATGTACCTACCTCACATGGCTCTTGTGAGGATTAAGTGAGTTCATGTGTCAAGTCTTTAGAACAGTGCCTGGCACATAGTAAGTCATGTGTAAATTAGCTAGTATTCTAAGTTAGCTCAGTTGATCCTTTCCAGACGTTTTCATTTCACAGGTCAAGATGGCCTCAGAGAAGTTTAAAAGAAAAGACACTCTTTGGCCTGTCTTGGTCTCCCACGCTGTTCGGAGGCATGCTGCCAGTGCTGAAGAGCCCCTCAGAAGACATCTACTATGCTTCCCTTGTGACACATTCTCTCCCATCCATCTTGATCTTTATGTCTTCAGTGATGAGATCCCTCAGTCTTAGATCTTGGCCACCACTGCTCTGAAATGAGGCTGAGGAATCCCAAAGAGTGGAGGGAGGCAAGGGGACCAATATTTACAGAGGTCCCACTGTGTACCAGGCACCCATCATGGATGATGAACCGAGGGCTCCAAGACATTAGAGCCTTTGCCCAGGGTCAGAACCAGGTAGCAGGTACCAGGATTGAACTGCTTAGCTGGGATTTCTACCCTGTCATTCTCTTTCCTTCTGGTTCTGCTACTTTCCCTGGGGATGTGTGGCCTTGGGTAAGTCATGAAACCTCTCTGGGCTTAGGGATCTTTTCTTTGATGTGAAGGGGTTGAATCAGATGGCCCCTCAGGCTTCTTTCATTCTGAGGATCCATGATTAGGCCTCCAACTGAGATACTCAGGCAATAGCAATCAGGAAAATGCCTTCTCTTTTACCAAAGACATAAGGCTTCTAACTCCAGTGCTAACCATAACATATTTTGTCTTTTCCTTCCTCTTCTTTTGGGCAATAGCCCCATTTGTTTTTCCCATTATTTATTAGGGGAAACACACCTGGCATTCATCGAGCTTGCATTTTGAGCCAGGAGCTAAAATACTGTTTTGGCATGCATCATTTAATTCTTTTGACAGCCTCAGGAGGTAGGTTTTGTTATTAGACCCATTCTACGCACAAGCAAATTGAGGCTCGGGGATGTCCACTCACCGGTTTTATCCAGTAAAAAGTGGCAGAGCAGGATGCAAACCCTGGTGTGTCTGGCCCGAGAGATGACTCATGGCGGGTTCCAGCAGGACATACATTCCACAGACATACACTCCTGTTTACTCTTTCTGTGCTCTGGGCCCAGATCAGTGCCAATACGTAGTGGGAATGGAATAATAAATACTGGATCAGTGAATAAATAGTGATTGGGACTCAGCTCTTAGTTTTACTCCTCACTTCTCTGAAAAAAAGTCTGCTTTTTGTATAGGGGTTCACCCTGAGACAGGAGGTAATCGAATTTTATTCAGTGCCCATCTTGGGCTCGGGTCAGTGGAGGATGCAGGCAGTGGGGAATCCACCATGGCTGTGTGTAATTGGATTGGAAGGGGGCCCTTGGCTGGGCTGACAGTGATCAGCTTCCAGCCAGTTGCCCACAGGGGCCTAGGAAGACCCCCTTGGCTGCTGTAGCTCTTCTTGATGAATACGTTTGAGTAGGGAGCTGCTTCCCAGCCTGCCTCCGGCTGTAGCTAAGTCAAGGAAGCAGACCACTGGGCCTTAGTGCCTTTTTCTAGAATATTTTAAAATCACGATCTTTACTGTCCTTGGCAAGGCAGACCCGCTGGGGTGCTGGTTATAGTCCTGGTTTGTTTCTCAGTTCTGGACGGCAAAGTCAGAGTTAGAGCTGGAAAGATTCATTAGAAATATCATGTAGTCTCAGTGGGATAGTACTGTTCCCACCCCTGGTCCTGCCAAATGTGTGCAGTGTACATTTATTGCTCGATGATGCATGGGCATCGGTGGCTTTAAGGAGAAGCCATGCATGCTGAATACATTGTAGCGTATGGAAGGGTCTCACTCAAACATTTGTATCCCCAAAATACCACTTGGTGAGACCGGAGAGAAACTCTTCTAGACCAATTCCCTCCTTGTACAGGTGGGAAACTGAGGCCAGAGAACTTCCATGTAACTCGGTTAAATCATACAGCTCGGTTATGTCAGCCTTGGAGACTCTCCCCCTCTGCCGACATACCTAGCAAGGTCTGGTAAGGACCTGGGCTGAGCTTGTCAGTTTGTGGGGCTGGGTCTCAGGAGGAGTTGGGAGATGGAATACAGCTGAGAGTTGAGGACAGTGGGTCCCTTGTGGGGCAACTTAGATGACTATGACCGTGACGGGGAGCCTCGGGGGCTGCACCTGGAAGGTGGTCTGCTAATGCCCCCACTTTGTTGGAAAACTGGCATTGGCGAAACGTGGGAGGCGGGGCAGAGAGAAGGCCCAGATATACTAGTCTTCTGAATAGTAAGAGCCGTGACTACCTCCTTTCAAGCCCTTTCTGTGTTCCCTGAGAAGTGCTAGGTGCTGCCCTTATATGGTTACACATGATTGTCACAGTGATCCTGAGAAGATAGTTTCCCAGAAGGAGGCATGGAAGAGCTAACTGGCTCAGAATCCCATGGCTAGTAAAAGGTAGAGCTGGGATTTGAATTCAGGTTTTGGAGGATTTAGAGCAGTGGTTTGTAAAGTTTGGTAAGCATCAGAATCACCTGGAGAACTAATAACAGAGATCGAGGCTCATTAAAGACAGACATTTCCTCCAGGGAATTCCGATATGACCAAAGTTTGAGAACCACTGTTTCAATGAAGGTGATCTGGAAGGTAAAGGAACTTAATGCTCCAGCATTAACCACTATTTTTTATCTTTTAAACATTAGTTGGGGGGGCAGGTGGAAGGAAGGATGGAATGAAT
>RCUC01120418.1:0-23992 GCA_003697995.1 Taxidea taxus jeffersonii
ACTAACCCAGTAAACCTGGAAAAAGCATCATTCTTAGCATAAAATATTAGAATTATTCTTATTAAAACAAAGGGGAAAAAAACAAAGATATCACCACCTCTCTTCCACACTGAACTGGAGTAAGAGATTTACAAAGTTATGAGATCCAGTATTTCAATTTTCAAGTCATTTGCATTTCTACACACCAGCGACAATTTAAAATGTAAATTTAAAGGTATGGTTTACATTTGCAGATGAAATAATGTAATATTGGAGATTTTCTTAAAAATTGTTCTAAGGTGGGAGAAGGCAAGATTGTAGATAAAACAAGACCGATGATGTATTCATAATTGCTGACATTCAGTGATGAGTGCGTTGGATTTATTTAACCTTTTTATCTAGCAAGCAGCACACATGGATTGTAAAATAAATTGTAGCTACCTTCATCACCCTGTATGACTCTTAGGAACACTCCTGGGTAGAAAAATCAAACGGAGGAATACTACGTATAGTCTGACACCATTTGAAGTAGAGAAGACAATATGCCTAGCCCGTTAACCTACTGAAAATTTGAGATTATATATCACAGAAGCATAGTTTAGCCTAACTTAATTGATAATGTACTTACGAATAAGTTACTTACTCTTATGTGAATATGTAATAGTACACATACAAACATTTTTAAGAATGAATGAGAAGGGCGGGCTGGGTGGTTCAGTCAGTTGAACCTCCAACTCTTGGTTTCAGCTCCGGTCATGATCTTAGTGTCCTGGGATCAAGCCTCATGTTGGGCTCCCCACTCAGCAGGGAATCTGCTTGTCTCCCTCTCTCTGCCCCTCCCTCTACTCTAACTTGCTCTCTCTCGAATAAATCTTAAAAAAAAAAAAAAAGAATAAATGAGAGGTGAGGAAGTAAAGGTAGCAAGTATAGACATCTTCAAACAAGTAGTTCTATCACTGGGACCAGAGAAATGGTATAGTGACTGAAGTCACTCGAGCATATCAGAGCCTGAAAGGAATGGTGACAGGGATGAAGAGTGAATGAGAACTCAGAAAAGAATAGAACTGAAGGAGGAAGGTCCCTGAAAAGGGGTGGGACATTGCAGATCCTAAGTGATCTTTCCAAGGGAACTGGGACACCTCTCCTGTACACCCGGCACCACGCTAGGAAATTTACATTTGAACTGCTCCTCTGGCCTCTCAGTCCTGTGACTGGGGACGATGGAGCTGTCTTAGGGACACAGCTCTTTGTGCCCCTGGCTAGTACACTGGTGTGTCTGCTCCCAATGTGGTGGCCCCTGGACTGGACCTCTGTGTTTCCTATTTTCAGACTCAAGCTCAGTGCAAACATGTCTTTGCCTGGCACAGGCCCAGCCAGGAGGCAGCCCAGTAATGAAGGTAGCTTCTCCTCTGTGTCTTCCCTCTTACCCATCTGGGAATCTGCCTGCCTCCCAGCTGGGTTCCGAGCACACAGGTCCCACTCATCCTCTTGGCATTAGCTGGTAATGAAGGCATTAGCCGATGACGAGCGTGTTGGCAGATACCTACAGTGTTCTCAGATACGAGGAAGCATGGAGAGAGAGGAGCAACACTGGGGAGACAGGGAAAGGAGGGGAACGCAGTGCTGGTGGGAAGTGGGTTAAAGTTCTGATTCTGCCCCCTGAAAACTGTGACGAAGAATAAGCCACTGATAACCTCTCTGGTAACCATGGTAATGAAGCTCCTACCTTGTCATGCAAGTGAAGGATGTAATGTACCCAATATCGCTTCCTTCTTTCTATACCTTCCCCTAACGGAGCCTGTGGGCCCTGAACAGGCCATCTGACAACAACCGTCTTCCCCCCACGGAGCCCCTGGGAAATCCGCCTCTTCTGCATCCACCCAGCTGCTCCCGACGGGAAAGAAGGCCAGGAGGGAGACAAGGAGGTGAGTGGATCTTGTCATAGCACTCCGGGTGCTCGCACAGGGATGTTCCAAGGCCCAGGCAGGCCCAGAGTCTCAGTTTCTCTAGAGTGGGTTGTGGCTGGAAGCATCCAGCTACCACTGCTCAGCCACATGGGAGGCACTGGGTACCCCCTGACCAGCACTTTTTCCTTCAGCTCTCACAGCAGCCTCTACAAGGGAAGTGTTATTCCTAGACCCATAAAAATAAATAATACAAATAAGAAAGCTGAGGCCCAGCTTAGGTAGAGTGAGGAAGTTTCCCAGCTGAGAAGTAGTGGGACCCAGCAGAGTGGTGCTCCCCTGGGACACAAAGGCGTGAGCCCCTCCTCTGTCTCCATGGGCTCCCATGGTTCTCCGAGGAGAAGAACCGGCTGCTGCCCAGGAGAGCTCGGGGCCACCACAGCCCTGGTCACACTGGACCCTGTCGCAGGAGTACTCTTGCCCTGCGTACCAGAGGCCTTCACGTGCTGGGTCCCTCTTTCGAGTTCGGCCTCCATCCAGTCTCCACGGGGAGTCGCTCCAGGACTGGCTGTCCCCAAGGGTCAACAACCACCTGCTGCGGTCTCTGAAGGGGCCTCTTTCTCCAGGGCAGGTGTCGCTCCATTCACTGTGTCCATCCTGTTTCTCCCACGCAAGCTGAGGACCCCTCTACCCGCAGTGGGCACGGCGTGGGCACAGGAGATGTCAGGGGAGACAGGGCCATCGAGGGATCGAAGCAGCACGCTGTGTACCATTGTATATGCATGGCCCCTGCTTCTCTTCTGTGAAATGGGGTCACAGAAGGAAAGGATTCACCTCGGGGAACCTCAAATCCTCGGCAGGCGAAGGGCTATTTGATCACCGGCTCCGCCTCGCCTGGGACCTAACTTGGCAGCTGAGCCTCCCTGAGTAGGGTTGCGCCTCCCAACGTGACCCCCCCGAAGGCATATCCCTGGTCCTCAGGGGACAATTTAAACTCCAGGTTGAAGGGTAATTGTTCATGCTTGTTTCTAATGAGCTTCCTATCCGAGAAGAGGAAAACAAAGGCTGTCTAATAAACACAGCTGATTCGCAAGGTCTGAAATAGTCCAAACTCTTACGAGAGGAAAGCCTACTGCGCGTGAGAGCGCGCGGAGTCCCTCAGGGCAGTATCATGGAAGGAAGCGCTCAAGGAGTCCGTGCCACAGAGGAGTGCAGCCCCAGAGCTGGGCTCCGTGCACAGCGACCCCCACACCCCTGCACCCCACCCCCGACACCCACACTGGCTTGGCCGCTGGAAACACGCGGCCCCAGAACAGGCTGTAGCCAACCGTGGTGACGCAGTCCGAACATCCTCCCTGCATTCCAGGCACTGCCGAAGAGGGTGTGCGTGCCACGTGTGCCTCAAAGAAACACCTGACTTACTAAGAAATCGCTACTCTCCAAGCCAAGAAATGTCACCAAGGATCTGGACACCAGCCCAGTGTTGCTTTCTGCGTGGGGGATCTCCGGGAATACCATGTTCTTTGGGGCTCTCCCCACTCAGAGACCGGACTCCTGCTCAGCAAGCTCTATAAGCCACCTCCAAGAGCATTCTTTCATCTTCATCCTTTTTTTTCCCATAGATTTTATTTATTTATTTGTCAGAGAAAGTGAGCAAGAGAGCACAAGGGGTGGGGGGGAGTGGGAAAGGGAGAAGCAGGCTTCCAGCTGAGCAAGAAGCCCCAAGCAGGACTTGATCGGAGGATCCTGGGATCATGACCTAAGCCGAAGGCAGGCATTTAACCAACTGAGCTACCCAGGTGCTCCAGTATCTTTTTCTTTGTTAGCATTTACTGAATGTTCATTGCATGCCATGCGTGGCACTAAGCATTTCCCTGCATTGTCCCAGCTGATACTCGTGACAACTCAATCAACCAGGCAGTGTTTGCACCTGTTTCACAGACAAGATAACTGAGACTAGAGAACAGAAAGCTCCAGCAGAGCTCTTATGTCATCAGTGGTGAAACCTGGATTCAATCCAGGCCTTCCTTCTCCAGATACTGTGGTCTTTCTTAACCACTGGGCTTACTGTGCCTCCCCAAAGACCGTGCTAGGGTCTTTCAAGGGAGAGCTCTAGAGTCATGTGAAAGGGGAACTTTGGGAGGTTTCTGATTTTCTGAACTGAGCAGGAAAGCACGCACACATTAAACGGAAGTGCAAACTTTACGAGTAGCTCCTATATATTTCGTTAAAGGTTGCAGAGTGTGTGCCATTTCTCCTTGGTGGGGCTTTAAGCTCCCTAAGGGCAAGAACCATGTATGATATTTGTGTGTGTCTCCCACAACCAGAAAAATGCTCAGGCTTCTAGCAGGTGATCCAGAAAGAGGTTTCAGGGAGGATAAGGATAGGAAGGATGCTGCCTGCAGTACCCACTCCATCTTTCCAGCCTGGCTTCTACTGTTCTCCTGCAGATAGTCTGTGCTCCAGCCAAGCTAACCTCATCTCCCAATCCGAAGATGCACCAGCATTTCACCCCTCTGCACCTTTGCCCACGACGTGGCCTCCCCCTGGGATGCTGTCCTCTGTGAGCCCATTTTAAATACCACTTCCTCAGCAAGGCCCCTTGTGCCCCTCACTCAGCTGGAAATAACCTTCCCTCTCCCTGAACTCCCTTGGTTTCTGCTAGCTCCTTTCCTTCTTCCCCCTCCTTCATCTCTGGAGTTTAATGTGATGCCAAAGTAAGATAATGTTCTAGAAAGCTCTTTGCAAACCAGGAGGCACTATCCAAACATGAAGGCTTTTGAAGGCTCATATCTCATCAGTAAGGATTAAGGTTAAGATTGTGGAGGGCATCAGGTTCAACATTGCCCAGTACAAGACCCCACACGTGCAAGTCATGGGAAGTCTTTGCAGAAAGCCCATCCACCAACTTCTCTCCCTCTTCCTTGGAGCCATGTTTAGGCCCTTCCAAATCAGGCTGAGCTGGCATTCAGCAAGCCAAAGGAAATCTTATTAGGAAGAAAAAAACATGGGAAAGGAAAAATTGGAAGTATCTCCTGAACACTTCTGGAGGAGGACTTTCACATACCAGAATGAGTCTCGGATCTATCACACCCAGCATCCTCTTTTTGTGACAAGTACTTTATGACTTTCCCTTTCATATCATACAAGGAAACTCATAGGTAATGTACATGACAGTGACTTGCTAACTGCCCACCAAACCTGCTTCTTTCTCCATCTTGGGCCACTAGATTGATCTCCCAGCCTGCCTTACAGTGAGGTCCTGCCTTGTGAGTGAGGTTTAGCCAAGGGATTAGGAGTGCCACTTCCAGGCCTGGCAGTGAAACTGTCCTCTTAGCAAAATCCAGGTCCTCCAGATGACCCGAGAAGCCAGCATTTAAAATGACAGAATCTGACAGTGCAGATTCCAGCTGCCGAAAGAATACAGCACAAGGGAGAAATCAACTCCTATTGATTAGGCCACTTATGTCCTATAGCCACCAGCACTGCCCTCACTAATACAATAGAGTGTACTTCCATAGATCCATGGCTTCCTGTCATGAATAGGTACAACATTTTAGTGGTGGTAAGAGGAGTTTAGTAGAAATCTGGGCCCAGGATCAAGAGATATGAGCTCTTGAGGGGCCTGGATGGCTCAGTTGGGAGACTGAGCTGGATGCTCAGCAGGGAGACTGCTTCTCCCTCTTCCTCTATCCCTTGCCCCACTTGTGCTCTCTCTCTGCTCTCTTTCTCTCAAATAAATAAATAAATAAGATCTTACAAAAGAGAGAGGGATGTGCATTCTTGTCTAGACTCTACCACTAACTAGCTGAATGATAGGACTGCAGGTCATCACCCTCTCTGGGCCTCAGTTTTTGTGACTATAAAATAAAGGGTTGAAGAGATTATCTTTAAGGTCCCCTCCAGTTCTGGTATTCCAGAACTCCACTATCAGCTCTGCCTTGTCTCCATTGTCTGCCCAGCATGGGACACAGTGCCTGAGAGACATAGGTGCTCAAAAAACACTTCTTGAATGAGAAAATGATTCTGTAATCTATGCAACTCATGACGTTATCTAACTCTATGATAACTCATGCGTTATCCACTTATAATTGCCACATAGCAACAAGCCATATGAACTATCAGGTTCTCCCTTCTTCTGGAACAAGGAGCATTGATGATATTGTTCCAGAACTTTCCATCACCCCTTCCTTCTGCCTCTCTCTGCACAGCACCTCCCCCTCCCAATGGCACACACCTATGTACATACCCCTCCAACCAAATACACCCCAAGCCCCAGGACCATGTGCAAACTTCTATTTCTCTCCCCTTATACATTCTGCCCCCACACCCTCCAGCCCATCCTTGAGCCACCACCACTGTGAGTCCCCAGCAACACTGTGTCATGCCTCTCTCCAAGTACTAAAATGCTAAGTATTTATTTTAGCATGGAAGAAAATTAGAACTTGCAATTAGAACATTTTTCCAACACATTGCCTAAACCACTGCTATGTAGTGGGGCCAAGAACAAGTGCTAGTAAAGTTAACACAGTTTATTAAACAGGAAAAGGCATCCAGAGCTGAGCTAATACAGCAACCACATGTAAGGTCCACCTCCTTCCTGGGACAGCTCCACCCATCCGCCTTTTTTTTTTAAGTAGGCTCCATGCCCAATGCAAGTTTGAACTCACAACTCTTGAGATCAAAACCTGAGATCAAGAGTCAGATGTTCTACCTACTGAGCCACCCAAGTGCCCACCCACCAGTCTTTAATGGGGAATAGTACTCTCTTCCAAAAGCCAAACTATACGCATCCCAAACAGAGAGGAAGAAAGAGAGCTGGATTTCTAAGATCTATGAACTGTATAACCTTGATTTAGCCAAACAACCTCTCTGAGTCTCAGTTTCCCAACCATAAAACAAGGGAAAACCTATCCAGTCAACCTCACAGGACTGTTATAATCACACACACATATACAAGATCAAATATGCTAATATGTGTAAATGGATTTTCTAAATCAGAAAAGCTCTATTCTTTTATTTTTTAAAGATTGTATTTATTTATTTGACAGACAGAGATCTCAAGTAGGCAGAGAGACAGGCAGAGAGAGAGGAGGAAGCAGGCTCCCCGCTGAGCAGAGAGCCCGATGCGGGGCTCGATCCCAGGACCCTGAGACCATGACCTGAGCCCAAGGCAGGGGCTTAACTCACTGAGCCACTCAGGCGCCCCAAAAGCTCTATTCTTTTAGAAATAAATGCCTGCTATACTAGTCTGTTTTGAGGAACAGAAGAGAAATAAATGCCTCCCCATGAGCAGAGATTTAGCTGCCTCTCCTAGCAAGAATCTTCCACTGCCAAACACCTTGTATTTGAACTAACAGAGGGATAACTAGGCTGCCTTACAGGTCAACTGTCATCAAAATAAAATTATGAATGTTCTTTGCTGTAATACATCTAAATTGCAAAAAGTCAGCAACTCTCAAGCTCAACATAATCCTTAAAGAGGTAACTTTCTGTGTTTCTCATATATATTGGTGTTTTTTATAAAATTACTTGAGAAAAAAAATGGTTCAGCTGTCAAAATGAAAAACCTCAGAAACCTGTGCTCTGGAAAAATTCATCTCCTTTCATTCCAGATCTTTGCCCCCCAGTACCATAATGATAGCAGCTCAAGGAGAACTACATTTTTACATGTCTGTGACAGTCAGAGGGTTCAAGCAACCTGACCATGGAGCCCTCTTCTTCCTTTCTAACCAAGCATAGCACAGAAAGGGCATTTCCTCACATGGTGAAAGAGGCATTGCTGGGCCTCAGATTGTACGAGCCAATAAGTTAGCATGTTACCCTTTCATGGACACTGGCAGAAGACACAAGACTCTTGGGTCAGAGATGAAGGACGTTATCACTCACAGCACAGCAAGCAACATGAATGACAACACATTTGCATCAGAACCCCTTAGCCCATGCTCCATGTGACAATGAAATCAGGCCAAGGGATGCTTTGCACAAAGTGAGTCTGTGTTGTTGCTGAGGAGCACTGAACTTGGGGGAATCTACTACTTTTTTTAAAAGATTTTACTTACTTATTTATTTATTTATTTATTTGAAGGTGGGAGGGGCTGAGGGGGGAAGAGAGAGAATATGAAGCAGACTCCATGCTGAGCGTGGAGCCTGACACAGTTCTGGATCCCACAACCGTGAGATCATGACCTGAGCTGAAACCAAGAGTTGGACGCTCAACTGACTGAGCCACTCAGGCACCCCTGGGGGAACCTACTACTTTTATAGCAAGCAGTAAGCCTGTCTGCTCTTTGTCCTAGAGTGAGATTCTACTTCATCCCTCAAGGATACTCACTGCACACAAGTCAGAAATTTGACCAGGTAAAGAGAAGTCAGGACTTTGCATTCTTGGTACACCTACCAAGACATGTAGGAGTGTAATGATTTCCAGATTTTTGTTGTTGTTGTTCCAAGAAACAAATGCATGGAGTTTAGAAAATGTCTTGAAGGCAGCTCTTGAAATTAAAAAGTCGGTTTTTCCTGTATGTCACCCCTGATCCTCCCAATTTGGTTTGGGTCTGCCTTCTCAGAGAACAGAACACTTTATCTCCTAACTGAACTGTAATAATCAATTCATTTACTCCTCCATGGCAGCCCCTACCCACTACACAGTCAACTTCATGAATGTAAGGGCCATATCTTTGAATTTGCTATGATGCAGAACACCTAACACTGGTATCAGGGCAATACCATGTATCTAACAATTTTCTGTTGAAAATATTCGTGATTTAAAGTATCTTATTTGAACAGGGGCTCTTGAGGCTTGGCAAACCCTACTTCTTCAGTTACATCAGAATTTAGCAAACTACCATCACTAGCACCCATATATGGCTCTCTAATGCAGAGCTGGAAAAAACTCAGCATGTGTTTAGAAAGCACTTGAAGACTTTTTAATGCTCCCTCAAAAATCACCCCACTCACCAAATCCACACCACTGACCAGTGCACACCATCTGCTCTGCTGGTCTCTGCTGACTGTACCAGATTGAAACAGTGACTGGAAACAGGGAAAGGCATCTTGGGTAGGAAAGAATAACAGCTACTGAATCCTTATCTCCAACACTGGCCATTTCCAACTGACCTAGAATTTTTAGAAAAGCCCACATAGAGTATGTTTTAAATGCATATAAGAAACCATCTGCTGGAAGGAGCAAGATGGTGGAGGAGTAGGTGACCAAAATATCATCAGGTATCAGGAATTCAGCTAGATAGTTAACAAACTTTTCAGAACACCCACCAACTCAAAAAGAGATAGAAGAGAAGAAGAGCAGCAATTCTAGGAACAGAAAATCAACCACTTTCCAGAAGGTAAGAGGTGCAGAGAAGTGAATCTGAAGCAATGGGAAGGTAGACCATAGGGGGAATCTGGCTCCTGGAAAGTGAGAGAGCAGCAGAGCACAAAATCAGAACTTTTAGAAGTCTGCCCCCTTGAGGGACATCACGCCTAACCGGGGGTGGACCCCTTGTGGAGACAGTGTGGTCTCAGGACCCACAGGGTCACAGAAAGACTGGGGGTGTCTGAATGTGGCAGAGCTCCCAGGTATCAGAGTGGGGAAGCCAGCTGCAGAGACAGAGCCAAGGAGTGGGCTCTCAGCTTGGGCTTACATTAAGCTGTGATCCACAGCACAGTCAGACCACTGCTCTTCGAGCAGGTACCCAAAAGTGGCAGAACCAGGGAGACTCACCTTCTTCCTCTGGGAAGAGTGGTGTGGGAGAGTGCTATAGGAATCCATTGGGTTTGGAGACTCCAAAAGGGGCTGTGCACCAGAGATAGAAATGCTGGGTCACAGACTGGGTGAGCTCGGAGTGTGGCCAGAGAGCAGGGAGACAGGAGGGATTGACTGCTTTTCTCTGAGGGTGCACTGATGAGTGGGGCCCTGAGCTCTTGGCTACTACGGCTGGAGATTGGGAGGCTTCCATTTTCATTCCCGTCCTCCAAAGCTGTAGGGAAAGCATTCAGGGAACAAAAGCTACATAGAGCAAACCTGAGCAGTTTACTTAGCCTGGCCGCTGGCAAGGGCGGTGCAATTCCACCTCGGGCAAAGACATTTAAGATCACTGCAATAGGCCCCTCCCCCAGAAGAACATCCAGCCAAGACCAAGTTCACCAATCAATGAGAACTGCAAACTCCAGAGCTAGAGGAAAGCAACACATAGAATTCATGGCTTTCTCCCCATGATCCTTTAGTCTTTCAAAGTTAAATTTTTTTAATTTTATTTTTTTATTCTATTTCTTAATTTTCCCTCTTTCCTATTTTAACATTTTTAACTATTTTATCTTATCAATAACTTTAAAAAAATTTTTTTAATTTTCATCGTTATAGTCATATTATATCCCTTCATTGTATTTAACCTTATTTTTTATATACATAACAGGGTTTTTTTTTTCTTTAAAATTTTGGGATACAATTTCTTCTAATAGATCAAAATATACCCTAAATCTAGCACATGGCTTTGTTCTCGTCTCCAGCCTGATTACATTCTTTCCTCTTTTTTTCTTTTTTCAACCAACTTCTTATCTTATCAATTTCTTTTTTAGAATCTTTTTTAATTTTCATCTTTACAGTCATATTCCATCCCTTCATCATGTTTACCCTTATTTTTGTATATATATATGTTTTTTTCCTTTTAAAATTTTGGGATGTGGGACGCCTGGGTGGCTCAGTTGGTTAAGCAGCTGCCTTCGGCTCAGGTCATGATCCCAGTGTCCTGGGATCGAGTCCCACATCAGGCTCCTTGCTCAGCAGGAAGCCTGCTTCTCCCTCTGCCTCTGCCTGTGCTTGCTCTTGCTCTCTCTCTGACAAAAAAAATTAAGTTTAAAAAAAAATTTGGGGACGTAGTTTCTTCTAACAGACAAAAATACACACAAAATCAAGTGGGTAGCTCTGTTCTATTCACTAATCTAATATATATTCTTTTTCTTTTTTCCCCTTTTCTTCAGCCCCCCCCCCCCGCCAGTTTCAGGTCTTTTCTGATTTGGTTAGTGTATATTTTTCTGGGGTCATTGCTACCCTTTTAGTATTGTGTTCTCTCATTCATCTATTCTTTTTTTAATTTTTTATTTATTTATTTATCACAGAGAGAGAGAGATCACAAGTAGTCAGAGAGGCAGGCAGAGAGAGGGGGAAGCAGGCGCCCTGCTAGCAGAGAGACCGACACGGGGCTCTCATGGGACCCTGAGATCATGACCTGAGCCAAAGGCAGAGGCTTCTGAGCCACTGAGCCACCCAGGTACTCCTCTCATTCATCTATTCTTATCTGGATAAAATGACAAAGCAGAAAAACTCACCACAAAAAAAAAAAAAAGAACAAGAGGCAGTACTAATAGCTAGAGATGTAATCAATACGATGTTAGCAATATGTCAGAACTAGAGTTCAGAATGGTGATTATCGAGGTGCTAGCTGGGCTCAGAAAAAGTATGGAAGATATTAGAGAATCCCATTCTGGAGAAATAAAAGAACTAAAATCTAACCAAGTTGAGGCCAAAAATGATATGATATTAATGAGGTGCAATAAAAAATGGAGGCTCTTACTGCTAGTATAAATGAGGTAGAAGAGAGAATTAGTGATATAGAAGACCAAATGGTGGAGAATAAGGAAGCTGAGCAAAGGAGAGACAAACAACTACTAGACCACAAGGGGAGAATTTGAGAGATAAGTGATACCATAAGAAGAAACAAATGAGAATAATTGGGATCCCAGAAGAAGAAAGAGGAGAGCAGAACATATATTGAGCAAATTATAGCAGAGAATTTCCCTAATTTGGCAAAGGGCATCAAAATCCAGGAGGCACATAGATTCCCACCTCAAAATCAATAAAAATATGTCCACACTCCATCATCTAATAGTAAAACTTACAAGTCTCAGTGACAAAGAGAAAATCCTGAAAGCAGCCCAGGACAAGAGTTCTGTAACATACAACGGTAGAAGTATTAGATTGGCAGCAAACCTATCCACAGAGACCTGTCAAGCCAGAAAGGACCGTGATGATATATTTAGAGCACTAAACGAGAAAAATGTGCAGCCAAGAATACTATATCCAACCAGGCTGTCACTGAAAATAGAAGGAGAGCTTAAAAGCTTCCAGGACTAACAAAAATTAAGACTTTGCAAACACCAAACCAGCCCTACAGGAAATATTGAAAGGGGTCTCTAAGAAAAGAGAGCCTAAAAGTAGTAGACCAGAAAGGAACAGAGACAATATACAGTAACAGTCACCTTACAGGCAATACAATGGCACTTAATTCATATCTTTCAATATTTACCTTGAATGTAAATGGACTAAATGCCCCAATCATAAGACACAGTGTATCAGAATGGATTAAAAAAAAAACAAGACTCATTGATATGCTGCTATGAGAAACTCATTTTAGACCCAAAGACACCTCCAGATTTAAAGTGAGGGGGTGGAAAACAATTTACCATGCTAATGGACATCAAAAGAAAGCTGAATGGCAATCCTTGTGTCAGATAAATTAGATTTTAAGCAAAAGACTATAATAAGAGATGAGAAAAGACACTATATAATATTTCTAGGGTCTATCCAATAAGAAGATCTAACAATTTTAAATATCTATGCCCCTAACATGGGAGCAGCCAGTTATATAAACAAAATCAAAGAAACACATCTACAATAATACAATAATAGTCAGGGACTTTAACACCCCCCCTTACTGAAATGGACAGGTCGTCTAAGCAAAAGATCAACAAGGAAATAAAGGCTTTAAATGACACACTGGACCAGATAGACATAACAGATACATTCAGAACATTCCATCCCAAAGCAACCAAATACACATTTTAGTGCACATGGAACATTCTCCAGAATAGAGCACATCCTGGGTCACAAATCAGGTCTAAACCAGTACCAAAAGATTGGGGTCATTCCCTGCATATTTTCAGACCACAATGCTCTGAAACTAGAACTTAATCACAAAGGAAAAGTTGGAAAGAACTAAAATACATGGAGGCTAAGGATCATCCTACTAAGGATGAATTGGTCAACCAGGAAATTAAAGAAGAATTTTTTTTTAAATTCATGGAAACAAATGAAGATGAAAAACAACTACTCAAAATCTTTAGGACACAGCAAAAGCAGTCCTGAGAGGAAAATATATAACCATCCAAGACTTTCTCAAGAAACAAGAAAGGTCTCAAGTACACAACCTAACCTTACACCTAAAGGAGTCGGAGAAAGAACAGCAAAGAAAGCCTAAACCCAGCAGGATAAGAGAAATAATAAAGATCAAAGCAGAAATCAATGAAATAGAAACCAAAAGAACAGTAGAACAGATCAATGAAACTAGGAGCTGGTTCTTTAAAAGAATAAGATTGATAAACCCCTGGCCAGACTTATTAAAAAGAAAAGAGAAAGGACCCAAATTAATAAAATCATGAATGAAAGAGGAGAGATCACAACCAGCACCAAAGAAATACAAACAATTATAAGAACATATTATAAACAACTATACACCAGCAAATTTGACAATCTAGGAAGAAATGGATGAATTCCTAGAGATATATAAACCACAACTGAACCAGGAAGAAATAGAAAACCTGAGCAGACCCATAACCAGTAAGGAGATTGAAGCAGTCATCAAAAATCTCCCAATAACCAAGAGCCCGGGGCCAGACGGCTTCCCAGGGGAATTCTACCAAACATTTTTTTTAAGATTTTATTTATTTATTTATTAGAGAGAGAGAGAGAGCGAGCACAGGCAGACAGAGTGGCAGGCAGAGGCAGAGGGAGAAGCAGGCTCCCTGCCGAGCAAGGAGCCCAATGTGGGACTCGATCCCAGGATGCTGGGATCATGACCTGAGCCGAAGGCAGCTGCTCAACCAACTGAGCCACCCAGGCGTCCCTCTACCAAACATTTAAAGAAGAATTAATACCTATTCTCCTGAAACTGTTCCAAAAAACAGAAATGGAAGAAAACTTCCAAATTCATTTTATGAGGCCAGCATTACCTTGATCCCAAAACCAGACAAAGACCCCATCAAAAAGGAGAATTACAGAACCACATATCCCTGATGAACATGGATACAAAAATTCTCACCAAAATACTAGCCAATAGGCTCCAACAGTATATTAAAAGAATTATTCACCACGACCAAGTCAGATTTATTCCAGAGCTGAAGGTTGGGTCAACATCTGCAAATCAATCAATGTGATACAATACATTAATAAAAGAAAGAACGAGAATCATATGATACTCTCAATAGGTGCTGAAAAAGCATTTGACAAAGTACAGCATCCTTTCTTGATCAAAACTCTTCACAGTGTAGGGATAGAGGGTACATACCTCAATATCGTCAAAGCCATCTATGAAAAACCCACAGTGAATATCATTCTCAATGGGGAAAAACTGAGAGCTTTTCCCCTAAGATCAGGAACATGGCAGTGGTGTTCACTATCACCAGTGCTATTCAACATAGTACCAGAACTCCTAGCCTCAGCAATCGGACAACAAAAAGAAATAAAAGTCATCTAAATTGGGAAAGAAAAGGTCAAACTCTCATTCTTTGCAGATGATATGATACTTTATGTGGAAAACCCAAAAGACTCCACTCCAAAACTGCTAGAAGTCATATAGGAATTCAGTAAAGTGTCAGGATATAAAATCAATGCACAGAAATCAGTTGCATTTCTATACACCAACAGCAAGACAGAAGAAAGAGAAATTAAGGAGTTGGTCTCATTTACAATTGCACCCAAAACCGTAAGATACCTAGGAATAAACCTAAACAAAGAGACAAAGAATCTGTACTCAGAAAATTATAAAGTACTCATGAAAAAAAAATGGAAGAAGACACAAAGAAATGGAAAAATGTTCCATACTCATGGATTGGAAAAACAAATATTATGAAAATGTTTATGTTACCTAAAGCAATCTACACATTTCATGTAATCCCTATCAAAATACCATCCATTTTTTTGAAAGAAGTGGAACAAATAATCCTAAAATTTATATGGAACCAGAAAAGACCACAAATAGCCAGAGGAATCTTGAAAAAAGAAAACCAAAGTTGGTGGCATCACAATTCCAGATTTCAAGTTCTATTACAAAGCTGTAATCATCAAGACTGTTTGGTACTGGCATAAAAACAGACACATATATCAATGAAACAGAATTGAGAGCCCAGAAATGGACTCTCAATTCTATGGTCAACTAATCTTCAACAAAGCAGGAAAGAATGTCTAGAGAAAAAAAGACAGTCTCTTCAACAAATGGTGTTGGGAACACTGGACAGCCATATGCAGAAAAATGAAACTGGACCATTTCCTTCTACCACACACAAAAATAGACTCAAAATGGATGAAGGACCTCAATGTGAGAAAGGAATCCATCAAAATCCTTGAGGAGAACACAGGCAGGAACCTCTTCGATCTCAGCCACAGCAACTTCTTCCTAGAAACATTGCCAAAGGCAAGGGAAGCAAGGGCAAAAATGAACTATTGGGACTTCATCAAGATCAAAAGCTTTTGCATAGCAAAGGAAACAGTGGACAAAACCAAAAGACAACTGAGAGAATGGGAGAAGATACTTGCAAATGATATATCAGATAAAGGGCTAGTATCCAAAATCTATAAAGAGCTTAGCAAACTCAACACCCAAAGAACAAAGAATCCAATCAAGAAATGGGCAGAGGACATGAACAGACATTTCTGCAAAGAAGACATCCAAATGGCCAACAGACACATGAAAAAGTGCTCCACATCACTCAGCATTAGGGAAATACAAATCAAAACCACAATGAGATACCACCTCACGTCAGTCAGAATGGCTAAAATTAACAAGTCAGGAAACAACAGATGTTGTTGAAGATGGGGAGAAAGGAGACCCCTCCTACACTGTTGGTGGGAATGCAAGCTGGTGCAGCCACTCTGGAAAACAGTATGGAGGTTACTCAAAAAGTTGAAAATAGAGCTGCCTTACGACCCAACAATTGCACTACTGGGTATTTACTCTAAAGATACAAATGTAGTGATCCAAAGGGGCACATGTACCCAAATGTTTATAGCAGCAAAGTTCCCAATAGCCAAACTATGGAAAGAACCTAGATGGCCATCAACAGATGAATGGATAAAGAAGATGTGATACACACACACATACACACACACACACGTGCACATGTGTGCATGTGCACCATGAAATACTATGCATCCATCAAAAGAAATGAAATCTTGCCATTTGCAATGATGTGCATGGAACTAGAGGGTATTATGCTGAGCAAAGTAAGTCAATCAGAGAAAACAATGATCATATGATGTCTCTGATATGAGGAATTTGAGAGACAGGGTGGGGGTAAGGGGGGGTAGGGAGGGAAAAAACGAAATAAAATGGGACTAGGGAGGGAGACACACCATAAGAGACTCGTAATCATGAAATAAACTGAGGGTTGCTTGGGGGTGGGGGGTAGGGATAGAGTGGCTGGGTTATGGACATTGGGGAAGGTATGTGCTATGGTGAGTCCTGTGAATGTGTAACCCTGATAATTCACAAACCTGTACCCCTGGGGCAAATAATACATTATATGTTAATTTTCTTAAAAAGGAAAAAAAAGAAATTTTAGAAAATTATTTATATTACATAACATTGCTGCAAATGCAATCTTCAGTTTTATATTTGTAGGAAAAGTAAAGGTTATCTTTGCTACCCCCCCTCAAAAAAGAGAGAGAGAGAGAGACCATTTGGTTAATTTTCCAAGAAAAAAAAATGTGGGCTAGAGTAAAGGACCTCATTTCCAGGAGAGTTCCTTTCCATACAACTTTGTCACTTTAGCCTTGGGATCCTAGTCTATCAAATGTCCCAACATCGTGTTCCAGAGACAAAGGATTGTTTGAAACTGGCCCTCTCAGCCTTCCACAGCCACTCACTCTCCCAGGGCATCACCCATGGTCCTTTTCCCTGCCAGCAATATCTGTCCCTATAATCTCACCAGGAAATCCAGGCCAGCTGCTGATTTCAAACTCCTTTATCTGCTTCAATAATGAGTATCCCAGCATGCCGTGGGGCCCCACTTTGCCAGCTCCCAGGCTGCAGTGCCAAGTGTAGTAATAAATAGTTGCCATGTGGAGTTACCCCAACACCCTCAAAAAGGAAGAGCAAACACAATGACTTACCAACAATACTCACGTGCCCTCACTTGAGATTTCTCATTCCCAGGCCAAGCTCCCAGATACACACAATTCCCACTCCTTTCAATGGAGGTGACGTTAGTTGAATGGCTTTTCAGGCCAAGCCCTTAATTGTTTCTTTGATATCAGTATTTTGTTTTTATAACACTGATAAATCTGGTGTCAACTATTTGTGATAGGAGGGGACCTACTAGCTAGAGTAAAAAGCATGGATTTATAATCCAACATCTATGGATTTAAATCTCCTTTTACATTCCTATTAGTTGGGGAACATTAACCAAGGTACCTTCCTGTTTCTGAGTTTCAGTTTTCTTACTGTATAATGGAACCAACAAATACATACCATTTGCCTATGTGGAAATTAAAATGAATAACTCATGAAGGATACTTAATAAATTTTGTTCCTTTCTCTAATTTTCAATGACTTGATAAGGACCAGAAGTATCCAGGGCCCAGATATGTTCCAAAACCTAGAAAAGTCAGCAATCAAGCTGAATTAAGAACATGAAAATGTATCCCACAGAAGGGGAGAAAATATTTGCAGATCAAGATAAGGGGCTAGTGTCCAGAACATATTAAGTACTCTAACAACTCAACAATAAAAAGACAACCCAATTTTAAAGACAGGCAACAGATCTGAATACACATTTCCCCAAAGCAGATATGCAAATAGCAAACATACACATGAAAGGATGCCCAACATCATTACTTATCACGGAAAGGCAAATCAAAACCACGAGACACCACTTTGCCATCAGTAGGATGGCTATAATCAAAGATGGATGGTAACAAGTATTGGTGAGAATATGAGGAAACTGGAACCCTCATATGTGGCTGATGAGCATGTCCAGCTCTCATGGAAAACAGTTTGGTAGTTCCTCAAAATTACTTAGCAGTTTCCCTCCCATGTATATACCCAAGAGAAATGAAAGCACATGTTCACTCAAATATTTGTTCACGGATGATCAGAACAGCATTATTCATAATAACCCCAAAATAGAAATAATCTGAATGTCCAACAGGTGAATGGGTAAGTCAAATGTGGGATAGCCATACAATGGAATATTATTCAGCCATAAAAGAAATGAAGGACAGATACATGCTACATGGATGAGCCTTGAAAACATGATGCTAAGTCTATGAGCAGTCATAGAAGATCACCTATTATTTGGTTCCATTTGTATGCAATGCCCCCAATTTGTAAAGCTCTAGAGATGGAAAATAGATTGGTGGTTGTCTAGGATTTCAGGAGGAAAGAGGGGAAAATGGAAACCGACTGCTCGTGGGTACAACATTTCTTTGTGGTGTTATATAAATGTTCTAAAATAAATAGGGATAGATGCACAATTCTGTAAATATACTAAAAATCACTGAAATGTACATTTTAAACATGAATTTTATAGGTTAATTACATCTCAATAAAGCTATTTAAAAAAACAGAACTCAACCAATGAAACCAAAACCTGGTTCTTCCCAGCAGGGAGACCAGAACCACTGTCTAGAAAAACATCTGCCACTCCTGAAATGTGGGAAAGTAAACTTAGTCCCCTCTGATTTGGACCTAAGGAAGCAACCATGTCTTGGACCCAATGCACATTTGTTTAAAAAAATTGTTGTTAAAAAAAAAGATGTATGTGTGTGTGTACGTATATATATACATGTGTATAACACGTGTATATATATACATATGTATATATAATGGAATATTACTCAACCATCAAAATGAATGAAATCTTGCCATTTGCAACAGTGTGGATGGAACTAGAGGATATTATGCTAAATGAAATAAATCAGTCAGAGAGAGACAGATACCATATGATTTCACTCATATGTAGAATTTAAGAAACAGAACAAATGAACATAAGAGAAGGGAAGGAAAAATAAAATAAGATGAAAATTGAGAGTGAGGCAAACCATAAGAGATGCTGAACTTTAGGAAACAAACTGAGGGTTGCTGGAGAGGAGGTAGATGGTGGGGTATAGGGTAATTGGGTGGTGGCATTAAGGAGGGCACTTGATGTAATGAGCACTGGGTGTTACATGGAACTGATGAATCACTAAACTCTACATCTGAAACTAATTAAAAAAAAAAAAAAAAGAGGGATGCCTGCATGGCTCAATTGTTTAAGCGGCTGCCTTTGGCTCAGGTCATGATCCCAGCATCCTGGGATCGAGTCCCACATCAGGCTCCTTGCTTGGCAGGGAGCCTGCTCCTCCCTCTGCCTCTGCCTGCCTCTCTGTCTGCCTGTGCTCGCTCTCTCTCTCTCTTTCTAACTAATAAATAAATAAAATCTTAAAAAAAATTTAAAAAAAAAAGAGCAGAAGTCTGGGAACAACCTAAGCAGTTATCAGTAGGAGACTAATTAAATAACTTATGGTCTACCCATATAGAAAAAACAGTGTGCAGTCATTAGAAATGTTTTAAACGAGGGTGTTTTTTGTGTACTATCATGCAAAGAGCTTCAAGATACATTGTTAAGAGAAAAAAACCAAGTACAGAAATAGCAGTATGTGTAATTTAAGTTAAAAAGGGGGGAGGGGATAAAATATGAATTCATAAAGAAAAGAAGAGAGGAATATACATCCTGCTAGAAGGTGAGAGAGGAGAATGCATGTGTAGGGTTGGTCCACATGGGTTCATCACTCGTGCTCCTGGGCAGTTCACGGGCAGGGTGGAGGCAGCAGCCCTAATTCTGTGGGATTTGCAATCACCTGAATGGCTCCAGGGAAACGTGGTTGCTCTCTAACAATAATTTTTTATTTTGTCATTATGAAGGTATATTGCCACGGCAAGAGGAATAAAGTAATTTTGCTTAGAAGTTCATTTGCATGGGACTCCTGGGTGGCTCAGTCAGTTAAGCATCTGACTTTGGTTCAGATGGTGATCTCGGGGTCCTGGGGTCTGTCCTGGGATCCATCCCAACATCTCAACCAGCTCTGTGAACTCGGTGGGGCGGGGTGTCAGCTCGTTCCTCTTCCTCTGCGCCTCCCCACCAATCGTGCACACACTAGCGCTCTCTCTCAAATAAATGAAATCTTAAAAATAAAAATATAAGAGTTTGTTAGCGTGATTAAATCTTTTAAATGTTTGGGGACCTCCATTTGTACTCTTGCCCCTATTCCTGAAAACATTATGGGAGACCTATCTGTGATACAAATTAGTAGCTGAGCTGGGACTACCATTTGGGATGAGCTTCATTTGCCACTGCCCCTGCAAGTCCCCACCCTAGAACAAGTCCCCATGCTCTTTTTGCACTTAGATGTTAGAATAACCTCCAAACTGGTCTTCCTACTTCCTCCTCCTTCCACCCCACCCCCACCACCGTCAGTTTTCCACCAGCACCTAAAGTGATCCTTTTATAACATAGGTCAGATAGGACTCCTCAGCTAAAAGCCAGTGGCCTCAGAGTGGTGTCAAGAGGTCTCCTCCCATGACTTCCTTTCCTCTGCACTCCTGCTCACTCACTCACTCCACACATGCCTCTCTGACACTCCTCTAACTCCCTGAGCAGGCTCCTCCTTACAGCCTTTGTACTTGCTATTCCCTCTGCTTTTAATCCTTTTCCCCAGATGCTACAGGACACACTCCTTCCCTGATTTCAAGTCCTTGGGTAAATATCTTCTTAGCAAGAACTGCCCTGACCACCATCAAATGCTAGTACTCTCCCCTCCTTTCCCACTTTATTTTTCTTCCTACTACTTACCATCACCTATCACACTATCTAATTTACAGACTTATTTCATTATCTGTCTCCCCCTTGAGCATGGAAGTTCCGTAAGGTCTGATCCATCCACAGCACCTAGAACAGTGCCTGGCACATAGTAGGGGTTTGAGAAATCTTCGTTGAATGGCCGAATAAATTAATAAAGGAGTGGTACTTGGCCTCCAAAGTAGCAGCTTCAACACCTAAGGGCTGGGCAGAGATGAAAGAACCAGCCAAATTGAGAAGACCAGTTTCAGGGGTGAGTAAATAAGGACTCTGATATCCTGGAAGGCAGGTGGGCAGGAGGAGAACCGAGGAATGAGCACCACCACAGAGAAGCGGAGCAAGATAAGCTCAAAAAGTGAGACTTGAGTACAAAGATGTGATACAAGGATCTGGCTTGAAGATCACCCGATGAAAACATGCTACAGAAATATTAAGCCCCATTTTGGTTGTTGTGACTATTAATCATACTAATTTCTCCAGTGAGAAGATCTGAATGATTTTATCTTAATAGTGACAAAGACTAGGGGCGCCTGGGTGGCTCAGTGGGTTAAGCCTCTGCCTTCAGCTCAGGTCATGATCTCAGGGTCCTGGGTTCGAGCCCCACACTGGGCTCTCTGCTCAGTAGGGAGCCTGCTTCCCCCTCTCTCTCTGCCTGCCTCTCTGCCTACTTGTGATCTCTGTCAAATAAGTAAATGAAATCTGTAAAAAAAAAAATAGTGGCAAAGAGTAGTGTGATCCTTATGTCACTTTTTTCATCTTTGTATAAACAGCTAGAGAATGCCAAACTTCATGGTGATTCCAGGAAGCAAGCTCAGGTCACAGGATGCACATCTTATTACAGCACTGTATACATATTTACTTATTGTGGTCACTGCTAAGTGTGACTGGGAACATTGCAGAACGCTGTTGGAAATGTTGTCCCTTTTGTGTTCCTGTTAGCATAATGTCAGGATTTAAGGAAGGACAAATATGGGGTCATCAAGCACCTGAGTCGAAGAACCATCAGACAGTGATTGAAAAGCTCCTTTGCGTCAGGCACTAATTGGGCTGGTTTCTGCTTTCAGAGGGTAAATAAGGTAGTCTTCAGAAAAAGTGAGTGGGGAAATATTGTTATTCCAATGTATGGCAAGAGCTCAGGCCTTGAAGTCACAGAGCCTGGGTTTTCCTTCCCATCCTGCTACTTACCAGCCATGTGACACTGGACATGCTTTTTAATCTCCCTGAGTCCCATAATAACAGCATCTATCTCGTAGGAATAAAGTGGGGATTAAAACAAAAGAACATGTATAAAGTTCTCAACCTAGTAAGTAGCCCACAACAAGCTCTCAGAAAATATTTGGTTACAACAATTAGCGAAAATTGAACCTGAAAGAGCCTGGCTAACTAATCTGCCCAAAGTATTCTATCTAGTAGGAGAAAGAGAGGCTAGATGTGGACCGAGATCTTCCATGGCCCGATATAATTTTTTCCACCATCTCATCATCATTACCTCACCTTCTTTTCCAGGGATGGGGGGCATCTTTGTTGAATGTGAAGGTGACACAGCCAGCTGGGAGGGTCTGCTCACCATGATGTCAGGTGGGGTTTCAGTCTTCTGGGACCTCTACCGGACTGGCATATCCAAAAGGGCTCACCCACATATCTGGCTCCTGGGATACCAAGCTTCCCAAAGATACTGGGACAGCCAAAGAATATAGCACCAAGGCACCAACTGCCGACTCTTCCGGAAAAGTACTGCGTACGGAACTCAAATGCATCTCTACCACCACCCGTGTCTGCTTTAGGGTAACATGTAAGGTGTCAACTCCTTGAAATCAAAAACTAATCTGCATTGCTCCTTGTTGGACCCCCAGAACTGTGACTGAGACATGGCACAGCTCAATAAATATTTATGGATAAAAGTAAGGAAGGGAGAGAGGGAATGAGGAAAGTCTCCCCTGGAGTATATGTTGGTATTAAAGAAATAGAAGAATGTGTTTCTTTGGACAGTGAGCCCTGCCTCTTGCAGGTGCACCTTGCACTTTCCAAACACAGAGACCCTCCCCTTCCTCACCTGCCCCAGGGAAAAGGGCAGTATCTCCCACGTGACCTGCAGAACCTGCCCAAACCCTCCCACTGTCACCATTTTCCGGCTTATTGATCAAAGCAGACGAGCACTTATGGATCACCGCAGCCAATCACCATACAGTATGATGTAGCCGTCCGCATGGAACTCTCCCCACAGTGGATTCAGTCTCAATCATATCAGAACCCCAGGTAGAGCCTAGCATCGGCATTTCTTAGAGTTCCTTGGTTGGTTCCAATGCACAGTCAGGAAGCTGAGATTGAGAACACAGCCACTGGTCTGGAGGACAGAGAACTCCTGATTTACACACGCATACACACACACACCTCAAAATCTAGCTCTTGGAACCCACAGAGGAGTGTAGTACCATTTCATCTGAACTCCTTGTAACATACCTTAGCTGTCCACCTTCTTTTCCACATTTTAGTTTTCATTGGGTGTATACTTGTCACTTTTCCTGGTTGTAAATTCCTGGAGAATAGGATTCTTCTTCCTCCCCGCCAAAGCCCCCAAGAGCACCTGGCATTTCCTGATGTGCCCCCAGCTGCTGACCCTGTGAGCAAGCAGCAGGCCTGAAGGAAGGCACTTTGAGTGGAGGAGCAGGTCTCACAGCAAATCCTACAAGGATTTTCCTATACATCCTCTGCTTTTCTTTGCTGACTCCCTCCTTCTGTTCCTCTGCTCTGGCATTGGACTTTCCTACCCATTCCCTGGCTTTCTAACAAAGTGGGGAGATTCTGGCCAAGAACCCAAGTTCTCAGCATTGGGCTGTGTCAACCCTGCTGAGAGGCTGCTGCTTTAAATAAAGGCATCTGGGCATTTCAGATTTGCAGTGCACACCCACCTCGATCCTCCCCACAACTTCAGATCATTTGAACTGGCCCAGACTCCCACAGAGAGACAGCTAATAAGCTAAATCGAAAGGAGAATGTCTAACTAAATGGGGGGCAATGGAGATTCTGGCCAAAATTCCCCATCGAAGACACAAAAATCAATTTTGAATGGATTTGGACAGATAGCCCTGCCAGGACATTCCAGCGGCGTCTAAACACCAGCGGTGAACAAGGAGAATGTGTGTTGTTCTGCAGGATTGCCTGGGCTGCCAGGGAACTCGATACCTCCAGCTCCAGCCCTCTCTCCCCAGCCTCTGACACCC
>RCUC01120419.1:0-42844 GCA_003697995.1 Taxidea taxus jeffersonii
TCTCTCTCTCTCTCTCTCTCTCTCTCTCTCTCTCGTATAAATAAAATCTTTTAAAATTTTTTCTTTATGCACTCACCTATCATTGGATATTTAGGTTGTTTTCATATCCTAGGTATTAGAAATAATGCTGCAGTGAACATGAGAGTACAGATATCTCTTCAAAGTATTGGTTTAATTTCCTTTGGATATATACCCAGAATGGATTGCTAGATAATATGATTGTGGCATTTTTAACTTTTTGACAAAACTTCGTATTATTTTCCATAATGGCTGCATTAATTTACATGCTTGTATGTGCTATGAAACCTTCTTGACCACTGTCATGACTACTACACTTCAGTCAAGCCTTCTGGAAGCTTCCTGAGGTGCTCCCCACCCCAAAAAAATTATGGATAAGTAAAACAAAACTCTATCTATTTGGCTCCTAAGGAGTAAGAAATAAAAAGTTTAACTCCCTTTAAATGCCTGAAAATAACCAGCGTAAACCAAATGTCATTGTATACTACATAGAAAAAATGCTGGGTTCTGTTTTTTTCCATAGGGAGTAAAAAAGTTGAAAATTAAAGCCCACCCATTATGGGGCATATAGTAATTAAGCAATGATTTTGAGGTGTTTGAAGACAGTTTTCTGAGCTTTATAAAACATATCAGAATACAAAATGGGACAAATATGTTTCTGGCCAGAACTCAAAAAAGAAAATGACTCTTGTCACCAATAAATATTTTTGTCTCTCTCAGTCCCTCAGCACAGAAAACTCTTATTTTCCACAAAGAGAACAAAGACCTCAGAAAGAATCCAGTCACAACATACAGAGTCTCACTGAGGCATTGTCATTAACAAGTAAAGCAGTCATTTTTTCCATAGCCTGTTTAACAGAAATAAAATCTTCTAGAGGAATCGCCTGATTGGTAAGTGAGTCACTAGTGTTTAAGGTAAGCCCAAACACAGTGATAAGAGGCCTGAAGCGAGAGGTAGATGGAGAGGCAGACAATGCAGGGCATAGCACTGGGGTACAAAGAAAAGGATCTGAACAACATGGAAGAAACTGTATTTTTAACTCTATGGTTCAGAATTATCACTTCCTCTTTATGAAGAAGGAGCTGGAAATTTGTTTCAAAAATACTACCTAACCTTATACTGTGTCACACATAAATGTCTGTGGTAGACTGTTTATAATCACATTAATTCAGTCAATCTCAATCTCTAAATCTTATTATCTGATTTAAAGAACCCTTCAAGATAAGATGATCCACAGCATCGACTAGTGGGTGAGGCTGTGCACCATTATATCTCAATGCTGGGCAAACCCAGTCAGGGAGAAGCCTCAATGAGCAGGGGCTTACCCAGACTGAATTTCATCTAAGTGTGCTACCACTTACACTTAGAAAATAACTTTCAACAAATAAACTGTAGGTATAAATGAAAAACCAACCAGCACAGAAGTATTTAACATTGAGAAAAGTCTTTTGACACTGGTTTAATGTGTTGGTGACATATGACAGAGCTATGCTTATAATTCACATTCTGGTAAAAAAAAAAAATGCTCATGAAACATGTATCTTTAAATAGCAACTGTCCTCCACCCCCAGGAAGGGACAGGAGAAAATTTGCTTCAGATGGTATAAATTATATATTGCTCATCTTGATCTCAGTCAAACTGATCCTGTGTGCTTCAACTGAAGTAAAGACATCTTTTTAAATTTAGAATCAGAGCCATTTACTTTCAGAAGAAATAAAATCAAGAAACAAACCAGACATTAACTCTCCACTAACTTCTACAGGTCATCATTTATGTAACCCGGGACACCCCGTCAGGACAGTGGGACCCATCTTACCTTTTAGGCCACCAAGATGGTGAGTCTAAAGGCTTTGGGAACCAGAAGCACAACCTCTTCTGGAACTCTCTTCTCCTCTATGGCTTTACTTGGGCATCCTTCTCCATCAGCTACCCTCATCTACAGTAGTGCTAGAACATTCTTCACCTATTACATCAGCTGCAACAGAAAGCTTCAGGAAACAAAAACTCCCATTTCAAAAGAAAAGATAGAATCCATATGATTTAATGATTTAATGATGCAAGGGCTTAATGACTTAATGTTTAAATTTAATTTAATATCTAAAGCCAGTCTTAAAACTGGACTTCATAGGAAAGAGACTGTTTAACAGAAGTAAACATATACAAGAGAATATTTGTTACAATGAGTTATGTTAAAGTGAGACACATGAGTACCTAGAACTGGAAATTATTCCCAAAGAAAACTAAATTAGCAAGCCTATCATGTTGATCTACAAGCAATTTGAAAGGTAGGTTGTCAAATCCCTACTATCTTCTGAAAAATAGCCTTCAAGACTGTGTATGCTTCAGAGGCCAGGTTAAGTAGACCAACTCATGAAATCCAAAAAAGATCATCTGACCAAACAGTGGGATTTGCAGGGCTATAAACAACCAGAACAACTTGGTCAAAGCCTGGAAAAAATTCTCTCTCTCTCTCACACTCTCTTTCTTCTGAACCCAGCTAAATAAATATATAAGAAAAATCTCTGTAACTAGAAACACTTGATATATTCTCTATTAAATAATACTCAGAGAATACATTCAGATAGATAAAATCTCTCCTCATTCCCTTATTAACTATACCTATATTGATTTTCTATGCCTTCACTTTTAATCATCCATTACATACACCTCCATATATTTCTTAATCAATTCTCTATCACTAATGATATCCACATGGTAATACATTCTCCCCAAACTCACTTAACAACACATAGATCTTTGAAGAAGAAATACACTATACTTCAAAGCTTTAAAATATATGTGTGTGTGTGTGTGTGTGTGTGTGTGCATGTATATGACTTAGAACATTGTGTCTTTGAAGTATTTGAGAAATTGGTAGCAAGACAAAAATTTTTACTTTTATTAAAATAAATTCATTTCTCTGAAGTCATTCTTATTTCCTCAAAAGCTGGGTGCTACTCACCTACTGACATCTCAACACACAAAAAGTCACTATAGGGTTCCTTCTCTAGCCTGGCATGTGGAACACTAAGGCCCAGTGAATCCTGGATGGGTGCCACTAAACCCTAAATACCCACATGTCATTTATTTCCTTGACATCCCAGGAACAAATGGGATGTGTCACGTGGGGCTTTCAAGAGCCCTCTTTGGATGGAGTTTCCCACTATGACAACCCAGAGGGGCCAATGATTCTGGGGCATAACAAGAAAAGTCAATAAGCTTGAAGCACTGACTAGTGCCTCACTTGTGCTCTGCTCAGAGGACATGGACAATAAGACTCCTTGGTGAGACAGCCCACCCAGTCAAAACAATACCCACAAAGTTAAAAACAAAAACAAAACAAAACAAAAAAAAAAAACCTCAAATGTTTCTCATAGATATATGACCCAGAGACTCAGGGGACCTGTACAGGAGCCTCCTCTATATCATTTGGGGTTCAGAAGGCATACTACCCATAGTCCACTCTGATGGTCTCAGGTTGACAATAGACATGGAAAGGAGACAGCTTCATTATGCCCTGGATGGTGATCTTATGAAGATTGAAAAAACAGGGCAACTAGTAGGGAGTAAGGATGATTTTTCTGAACGTGGTCAGAGTTAAAATGCAAACATTAACAGGGAGCCTAATCAGAAATTGCTGGACATGAACAGAAAGCCAGGTGAAATGCAGATAATTGTAGTTCAGATAACCTCTCTCATGTAATGCCTCCCATCTCAGGCAGAGCCAGTGTAAGATTGCACGTGATGTCCAAGACTGAGAAACTAATGAATCCGTGTATAAATTCCTTGAAACAGAAGCCAAAGAATTTCTTTCCTATTTTGTAAATGGTATAAAGCATCTATAGTGTGGTGGCTAATTAAATGTGTCAACTCGGCTGGGCTAAGGGACGCCCAGATAGCTGGTTAAACATTATTTCTGGGTGTATCTGTGAGGGAGTTTCTGGAAGAGATTAGCATTTGATTAGGTAAAGATCACCCTCATGAAGTGGGTGGGCATCATCCAATCTGCTGAGGGCCTAACTAGAACAAAATGGAAGAGGAGGGGAAAACTTGCTCTCTTCACTTGAGATGGAGCATCCATGGTTCTCAGGTCTTCAGATTCAGAACAGGACTTACACCATCAGCTCCCTTGGTTCTGAGGCCTCTGGACCCAGACTGAATTATAACACCAGTTTTCCCCAGCTTGCAAACAGAAGGTTCTCAGCCTCCAGAATCACATGAGCCAATTCCTACTATAAATGTCCTCATATATATCTACATATATTGGTTCTGCTTCTCTGGAGAACCCCAGCTAATATATATGGTGTTCAAATATATTAAATAACACCGAGCTAATAACTAGAAAACTGCTTTTTCCCTGCAATGTTCAAATTAAGTCAATTCACTGGACTGCTTCATTATGAAAAAAGATGGCAAATAATCAGAATAGATTACTAGCATAAACGCAGCAAAGGCAAAAACAATATGATGGGTTTAATATATTTAAAAGCATCCCAACATAGATTTTTTTTCACATTTCTAAGGGAAAGTAGTGAAAATGAAAGAGATATTTCTAAATAATTCCTTTTAAAATCTAAGCCACGGGAAGGATGTGGAGGAGGGGGTGTATTCATTATCAGATGACAAAACCATTCCTACATGGCTAAAACAAACTCAGAGGAAGAGGTGTTTTCAAGGACAAACACCACTCTTTTTTTCTCACTCACCTACCAATTACGTAGTTTTTAGACTTGTGAGTAGAGAAATCCCTTGACAAGTGGGCACTATCACTGCACCAAGGGCAAATTTTCCCCACGGTCACTGTTAAGAGGACTGCCAATTACAGATCTTTCTCGGGCACCCTGTGACCACAAAGAAATTAGCAAGTGAGTTGGGAGGTGCAAGACAGGGAGATTGATGACCCCACGAGCCTAGTAGCCAAGCACACTGGAAAGGGAAAGAATGAGGTTGCAGCATGAACAATGCAAAAAGTCTTAAAATGGAGGCCTTTAACATTTTAATACAAAGGAGTTTAAAAGCTTTGATGTTCAATTTCAGTTCAAAGTTATACTCTATAACAGCACTGTCTGACAGAAATAGAATGCAAGCCACACATGTAATTTAAATCTTCTAAAAACCACATTTAAAGAGGTAAAAAGAAACAGATTAAATTAATTTTAATATTACATTTTATTTAACCCAATATGTCCAACATATTATCATTTAAATATGCGGCAAATAGAAAAAAATACTAATGAGGTATTTTACATTGTTTTCAAATGAAGTGTTTGAAATCCAGTTTGTATTTTACACATATAGTACTTCTCAATTTGGGCTAGTAACATGTCAAGGGCTCAGTAGCCACATGTGGCTGGTGGCTCCTATGTTAGACATTATAGCTCTATAGGCACCCTAGGAATATTCATGTACCCATTCATTCAACTAATATATAATGAGTGCCTACTCTTTTCCAAACACTGTGCAAGGCACTAGGGATACAGCAGTGAAAAGAAATTATACATCTCTGCTCTAATAGAGCTCGGAGCTTGTCATCTCGGCAGAAACATAGATATTAAGCAAATAATTATCCAAATGTTTATTAAGTGTGATAAAGGAAATGTCTAAAGTACTTCAAGAGTATATAATCATGTGGGCCTAACAGTGAGGAAGGAGCAACTGAAGGGAAAGGGACATGAAGAAAGGGACATCTAATCTGAGATTGGAAAGATGAATAGAAGTTGATTAAGCTTGGGGACTAGAAGAAGGGAGAGATGGGGAGAAGAGTGGTCTAGGAACACTTGAAAACCTCAAGGGGACAAAAAAAAAAAAAAACATTAAAAGGAAGCCTACGAGCTAAGAGCATAATGCACAAGGGAGAGAGTAGCAAAAAAATGAGATCAAAGAGGTAAACAGAAACCAAGTCCAATCAAGAATGTGAGCTTTCATAATAACAGCAAATGGCAGCTTGGAGATAATGTTAGAGGTGTGATATGATCAGATTGCATGTTGAGAAGATAAATCTGGCTGCCAAAAGGAAAACATATTTGAGGTTATATAGAGTGAATGTTGGAGATCATGTAGGAGGCTTCAGCTGCAGCCCAGGAGAAAGATGGCGCTGGTTCAAAATTAGGAGGGTGGAAAGAGAGGTAAGAAATCTCTGGGATGTAGATTCAGTGGCATCTGATATCAATGACTCAGTTGGATGAGAGTAATGAGGGGGAAGGATGCCAACTAGGTTTCTGACATAAGCAATCAGGTAAATGGTAAAGCCATTTAATAAGCCGGAGATATCATGAAAGAGCAGGCTTGGGGAATAAGAACATGAATTCTGTTTTGAACATGTTCATTTTGAGGTATCTATAGTATATCCAAGAAGGACTATCATTTAGACAGAAACATGGACCTGGACTTGGAGAGGGGTCTAACTTTAAGATTCATTGGCAGAAAAATCTAGAGCCACAGGAGCAGATGAAATCACCCAGTGCCCAAATGTCAAGTGGAAAGAACAGATGGCTGAGTCTTGAGATTCTCTATCATGTAGAAATTAAGTAGAGAAAGAAAGCCCCCAAGATGGCTGATACATGGCCAGGGAAGTCAGGAGACAAAAATACCCAAGAATGACAGGACAGGGAAGCCAAGAAGAATGTTTTCTAGGAAGAAGGAGTGAATGGTAAATATGTGGAAAACTCTTAAAAAGTCCAGTAAGAAGTCCAATGGGCAATTAACAAGATGACCTTGTAAGAATAGTTTAAATGGAGTGATGGGGGCAACTAGATCTGGAAGTGGAAACAGTACCTATAAACACCTTCAACAATCCGGTTACAACCGGAAGGTGAGAGAGAGGCTGTAACATCACCTCTGTCCTCCATTCTCCATTAGCCTGCTTCTATCAAAGTCTGACCCATCACAGAATCAGCTCTGACACACGCATACTTATAGCTACACATGAAAGGTCTGTAGCTAAAGCCAAGCAAACGTAATACCCACAGTGTGGAAGGACACTAAATGTTAAATGATAAATGGCTGTTTATCATCAAAAAATTCCTCCTCTTGAGGAACTCTCAAGTGAAAAACGATTGGCACTGTGGTCAAAAGATTTTCCTAAAACATCATCCTTCAGCTGCTAAGGGACTTCCAGTCTACACAACCCCACCCAGGTAAATCCACTCCCAGCCTGTGGTGATATTCATTACTCTCTATTTTCCCACATTCAGAACCACAGGAGAGAAAAATGTCCATGAGCGGCCGACAGGAGGCACAGATGATGGCGAAAGAGAGACGAATAAAATAATTACCACATTTGAGAACCAAAGAGCAACCTGTCAACTCATTTCTAAGATTCTCAGCAGACTGTCTGTGGTCAGAAAAGCTATAGTTTTCATGGATTTCAAAACCTCAAAAGACAGCATGGTGGGAAAAAGGAGCTAGATCTCAGATCTGCCCAGATTTAAACCCTGCTGTTCTTACTTCGTGCTTAGGCAATCACTTCCACAGGCTGAGCCTCCGTTTCTTTATTCAAAAGGGGGTAGGGGGCGGGTGTCTGATAATATCTCCCTTAGTTTTGTGGGAAAATTAAATGGGACAATGTTTAGGATAGAATGTGCTCAAAGGACTATCTGGCATTTAGTAGTTAAGATAGTTAATAAAATGTCCATTTCTTCCTACAAGAGGCTTTTTATCCTTCTGACTTTTTGATCAAAATGCCCTTTAAATGTACATTAAATGGGGGCACCTGGGTGGCTCAGTCAATTAAACACCTGGCTCTAGATTTCAGTTCAAGGCATGATCTCAGGGTCCTGGGATCAACCCCTGTGTCAGGCTCCACACTCAGCAGGGAGTCTGCCTGTCTGTCTCCCTCTGCACCTTCTCTCTCTCTCTCCCCCCCTCCCTCAAATTAGTAAATATACTCTTTGTGCATTAGATAGCATGAATAGGACATGTGTGCTGTGCTTAACATCTAAGCAAAAGAATCTATGTGAAAATTAGAAGACAGGGAATAACAAAACAAGTTCCTATGTCAACACGTTCTATCATTTCAGTCTTTCCTGAAAAGAATGAGGTACCATAGCCTCTATCATATGTCCCTCCCCACACAAGGAGATTTCATCATTAAACATCCTTCTTCACACAGGAAGAACCAATGTGATTTTCCCACTCTTGCATGTCCACTTCAGAACCACAGTTAAATGAGTGATTAAAGAAAACAGTACTTAACAGTACATGACACATTTCTTTTATTTCATTCAGTGTTTTAGAGATTTCTGGGCCTATATTCTACTTCCTTGTCCACTATCCATATATTCCTTCCTCATCCATTATCCTAGATTTTAAACTTCAGATCATTCTAAATATCAAGGTCAGCTGGAATGGTCTGAAAGAAATCTCTCAGATCTTTGGAGGAGGCATTTTATAAGGCAATGCTCATCCTCCTTATTCTCTGCATACACAGTGAGAGTCACTGGGTTTATCCAATGTCTTTTTTTAATAATAAATCAGTAGCTCAATATACTTTACAAACTACCTTTGACTCTCCTCACAACCAATCGTAGTCAGTACAAAGAGCAAGGAGGGATGTGCCCTTCTGAAGGCCACTTTTGTCATGATCTATACCAGCTGGAAAACCCAATGACAACAACTGAATTACGACCAAATTCTCACACATTGAAATCAAGGTTTCTCACCAACTGGCCCACCTCATCTTCCACATCTCCTTCACAGAAACTTGACTATTTCATTGACTCTAGCTACTAGCCATTACCCAAAATACCCATCACTCTCTCACATCTTGTACTTTATAAATTCTGCCACCTTTCTCTGGCCTGGCTTTCTGCCACCTCCACCTATTCAAGGCCCAGTTCAAACGTCCCCGCCTCCATGAAGTTTCCAGATCTGCACAGCCAGAAATGAGTCCTCTCTCTGCTGAATGGCCACAACTACTCCAACTCTACCCACTCCATGGTGCTTTGCACATACCATATTTAGCTATCCTTATGTGGTGATATAATACATCTTTCCTACCAGCCTATAAGTTTCTTGATAACAAAATTATGCTTAAATGTTAAAATAATTCTTAATAACAAGTGCCATACAGATAGTAAGTGTTCAAATACATAATAATCTTTGTTTAAAAAGTCTTAGTAAATGCTCTACATCACTAATCACTTATTTTTCCATTTCCAATTTGCCTAACAATCAAGGACTATGCAAAACAACGGGCAAAGCCAAGGTCCTTTTAACTGGCTTCCAAACTTTGCACCACGTATCACTTACTTCCAGTCATCAGAACATATTCATTATACTGTATAATAAGGATTCGAGATTGGAATGGAAATTCATTTTTCAGCCTATAGGCTGGTCCTTTAGGTCTTGACATTTTTATTGTGACAATAAAATAAATATTTTCATCATAGCAGAAAACATCCTTCCTTCTATGTACTACGTATAGAAATTGCAGAGCTCATTGCCTGCTACCATCAGAAAGACAGAGTTCATTATTGGGATGGTGGCTGCTTTCTGTGACCCTACTTAAAGAAGAGCTCCTGAAACCCACTCACTGAGGAGGGCAGGATTTTAATAACTTGAAGATGGAGCGATTTATAATCATTCCTCAGTTTGAACCTATGTCACATTCACCATGTAAGAGATTTTTCTTCCTGTCTAAGACACTTTCCTCCATCACTTTTGAAGATTACTAAACAAAATGCTCTCATTGTGTATCACTTTTTGAAGGGTTTGATACTTTTAAGAGAGGAAAGGACTCTGAACCTCTCTCTAGAAGAACTGAAGCCAGTCAGACCATTTTCCAGGATTCTTCTGACAGCTCACCCTTCACATCAGAGGCAGAGCCCCAACTTTTGTGTAAAAGCAGATAATATGCAGAGGGAGACAGCTTGGGCCTCTAACTTAGAAGATTTGCTGTAGAAAAATGCAGCTGCTGTTGCTGGACAGATTCCAGGGAAAGGGGACCAGCCCCCCCAAGAAGTCCAAGTTCACAAACAACAGATTTTCAGTTAAATCCTACAATTTGGAAAATCTGTATTACCAATTAAAAAAAAAAAGACTAATGGCAGACCGAAGAGACTAGGTCCTTACAAGAACATAAAATATAGACAAAGCATAAGTAATGTTCAGGTTCAAATTTTAATGATGTTTTGAAGCCAAGATGATTGTGTTTACAGTAAAGCAGCACCCACACGGCTGTGTTCTAACAGCCGAACTTACCAATGCCACAGCAGCAAAGCCATACTGGGTAGAAGGCAAACTTCTGGAAAGGAGGCACACCACACAGATATGGTCCTGTCCCCCTTCCCTGTCACTTTCCATGATGAGACCCTCCAAGCAGGACAATTTAAAGTGCCCCAAAGCACCGCTACTCCCTTTCAACTCTTTTGCTGTTCCATTATTCTACGATAAATTGAAAGAGGGCACAGTTTGTACAGGTTTTTGTGCCCCGTACCTCTAGAAAAATTCACAGAGCTTGACCAGAATGCAATGTTGCTGCCTAAATGATAAAGGGATCATTCTAATTTAATTTAAAAGGGTAAGCCATTAGGGGACTAAGCACCTCAGGGCTTATCTGCAAGAGCTAAGGCCTTTTATTACTAGATTTATATATCCCCATACCACCCAGATCAAAAGTGAGCCAAAGTCATTTCCCCATAATGACTCTCTGGTAGCCTATGGATAATGAGTTTGTTATCTCCACCCGTCTCTCATTAGGAAGGGATTGGCCCCTTTATAAACATATTGCAGAGTGGCTAAACGTTATATCAAGCTTTTATGAAGAAAGAGCTGGGTAGTATTTCCCAGGGCTTCAGGGGAAGCAATCTAACCTCATCTTCATTGGCCAGGTTTGGTAAATTTAACCTTGGCACACTTCCATTTTTGAAGATGTAAAACAGGAACACCACCGCCAACAACCCATCTCCAGAAGAGTCTTTGTCAGAGTTAATGACTCTGGGATATACCATAAGGAAAATGTACAAATGGAAACCACAGCTGTATTTTTCTGTTGTTCTATGACCCTGACCAAGCCTGGTAGAGACAATAATTTGATAAGAAGAAAGAAAGCAGGAGTTTGTTACTGAGAGTGAGCGGTAATATCCTGATACAGTAGGTGACTTTTCAGATGGAGGTGAACTATTCATCCTCACTCATGGCATCCAAGCTGCTAATCCACAGCTCTGAACTCTCATCAGGAGAATTTCCCAGTCACCAGGGCCACAAGGACCATGTCAAGATGCCTTCCAAGAGAGGCATGTGAGGAGTTGGTGAATTATATCCACTCTCCTGTTTCCCGATCTGGAGTATAACTTTTGAACGCTTGTATGTTCCTTCAACAGTAAACAGCAGCAAAAACCAAAGCAAGGCTTAACATAGTCCAAGTCACCATTCTCACCAAACCTCCAATCCCAAACCAAACTGCCTCATCCAGTCTAGGTTACCAAGACAAGACAACTTGTACATTGCCAAAGCCACGAGGACAACTACGTCCTACACCAAGTGTTGCCTGACATGAGTGGTTCTCTACCCCGGCTACACATTAGGCTCACCCAGAGGGCTCTTAAAATCCAGATGCCAGGCAGCATCTTGACTGAGTCAGAATTCTGGGGCTACGTCATGGCTTTTCAAGTCTTCCTTAGGTGATTCCAAAGTGTACTCAAGGTTGAGAACCACTACAACAGAGTATCTTTCCATCTTACTGTAAGAGTTCAGTTCTCAGATGAAGAAATCATCCATGTTTGCCCTACTTTCTCAGTTTAAACACTGGAAGTCCCACCTCCCAGAACATTTTCAGTCCCAAACAAACCAGGACAGTTGATCAGTCTAGTGCTGGACACAATTTTTTCAATAATTAGGTTTCAACCCATCAAAAAGCATGTTCTTTTTATTCTTCTTACACATGCCATTGACAATCCATCTCAAATCAAAATCCTCTATTTCTCATCTACTCCATATAACTTCTTTATTTTGCATCTCATTGACCATCCAAAGGACTTAGGGGAAAATGTCTAAGACCCAAGGGAAATTGACTCATAAGCAGGGAATTACCTGAAAAGGTTAAAAATTGAATATGAATATTTATTAATATTCAGTGAATATTTATTAAAAAACTATATGCAGGCACAAAATATATCTTAAATACTGCTGATAATTACAGGGGATTTTCTGAAAACTGAAGCCCATTCATAGACCACTGCTTTACAAAAAGAGCATCATGTAAGCAGTAGGGGTTCAAAAATATTGGAACTGGAGGTATTAGTCTTAATATGATTTCATTTGTCATAATATTTGTGAGGCTTGTGGAAATTCCCATTATAATATATTCATACAATATTACATTATACATCCATTAAATAATAATTTTGAGGAGAATATATCAAATTAGAAATGGATAATGAAATATTATGTGACAAAAAATTTTATACATACTGTGATCATAATTGTATATATAAACATATATGTATTTACAATGTTTTTGGATGCAGGTAACAGAATACTCAAATAAAAGTGATATAAACTAAAAAAACAAAAACCTACTATATGCCAAGCACAGTTTCAAATGCTGTGGATCAAAGATGAATGAGAAGATAAGCTTACATTCAGAGTGTTCAGAGTCTGCTAGTACTATAACAACCAAGGCAGAAAGAAGAAGGGATGAAGGGAAACAGCAAGAAAATGAAGGAGTAGATGAAAAAGCAGTACAGGAGAATAAATTTGTAGACTTTATACTACATATTATAATATAACTTTGAACTTTAACCTTTGTAAGAAAACTTGATACTTACTTGCTCCAGATAAATATGTAATGTTAAGAGAACAAAGACAGAAACTTCCACACATGATTTTAAAAAGCATATCTCTTCATGTATCACTTCACAAAACATTTTATATCTGAATCTTAAAAATTGGGGCAGATGAGCTGATTCAGAACCACTGAAAGCTCCTAGATAATCCAAGATCAATGATCAGTATAAAGCCCAGAGTATGTCTAAGTAAAGTAATTTGCTTTCATTTTGGAATTTATGCTCATTATACTATGAATAAATCCATCTCTCTCTCAGCTAATTCACTGAAGAAAATAAAAAATAAAAATAATACAAATGTTCATCATTAGCAATCAGGAAGATTCAAATCAAGACCACACTGAGATACTACCTTACACCAGTCAGAATGGCCAAAATTAACAAGACAGTAAACAACAAGTGTTGGAGAGGATGTGGAGAAAGGGGAACCCTCTTACACTGCTGGTGGGAAAGCAAATTGGTGTAGCCACTTTGGAAAACAGTGTGGAGATTCCTCAAAAAATTAAAAATAGAGCTACCTTATGACCCTGCAATGCACTACTGGGTGTTTACCCCAAAGACACAGATGTAGTGAAAAGAAGAGCCATCTGCACCCCAATGTTCATAGCAGCAACGGCCACAGTCGCCAAACTGTGGAAAGAACAAAAATACCCTTCAACGGATGAATGGATAAAGAAGATGTGCTCCATATATACAATGGAGTATTATGCCTCCATCAGAAAGGACAAATGCCCAACTTTTATATCAACATGGATGGGGCTGGAAGAGATTATGCTGAGTGAAATAAGTCAAGCAGAGAGAGTCAAGTATCATATGGTTTCCCTTATTTACGGAGCATAAGGAATAACACAGAGGACATTGGGAGATGGAAAAGAGAAGTGAGTTGGGAGAAATCAGAGGGGGAGATGAACCATGAGAGATGGTGGACTCTGAGAAACAAACTGAGTATTTTGGAGGGGGATGGTGGGTGAGGTGAGCCTGGTGGTGGATATTATGGAGGGCACATATTGCATGGCACACTGGGTGTGGTGCATAAACAATGAATTCTGGAACACTGAAAAGAAATAAAATAATAGAAATAAAAATAAAAATGATTTTGTGTCCCTGTCAAAAAAAAAAATAGTGCAATTGGCAAACTGATGGGTCAAGGGGTACTGAATAAGACATAGAAAAAAACAGTGAAGAATAAAAGTAATCTCAGAAATGTATAAGAAAATAAAACACAGTCCTCTCTTTCAATAAAACCAAACATCAAAAAAGAACTGGAAGAAACTTTCAGCATTCATTCTGGAACATTCTTAGCCAACAGAAGACCTGACATGGTCAATTTTGGATAGGTTTAAATCTATTATGTTTATAATTCTCCAGAAAAGGTAATCAGAGGCTCATTAACCTTTCATTTTATTTTTAAATCCAATCAGAGAGACTAAACAGCTCAACTTCTATCTCTATTTTCATTTCATCCAAGAGATCAAAAAAAAAAAAGAAGAATATCACCACACCAGGCTTAAAGGTATCTAACAATAGTTAAGTTCTAGTTCTCCTGTTACTTCTTACAGAGAAGTGGATTAAAAAAAAAAAAATGGCAAGAGTTGTTACCACTTTATACCCCAACTTTAAGAGACCAATCACCTAGGTTGTGCTTCATATAATTGGGTCTTTTCTGAAATTAGTTCAATTTAAACAGGAACCATTTCCAGATTAGGGTTTCAGGAGTGTCCTGGAGCTGTTGTGTACTCGCTTGCAATGACTGACTGCTGAATACTGTGAGCTGGTGGGGTCACATTGGTAGCTTAAAATTAGGCAGGATGGGACTATGGGCCACAGTGATGGGTAAGAGCTAGAAATTGGGAGGGTCCTCTTTTTTTGAAAGCTGGTTGTTAAACACTTACTAGCACACCATTTATTCTAGCTCACTTATCTTGAACATATTAAGAGTCAGATACATTTTTTTAAGTGAATTCTGGATCAGAAGAATAAGCTCCTCAAGGACAGCCATTATGAAATGGCCAAAAAACACAGAGAAGGCAAAATTTTTTCTACTGCAGTGAAAGAATATGAAGGAAAAAAATTGCAACCTCCCTGTATCTTAGCTCAAAATAGATACCCCTTTAAAGAGCAGGTGCGGGAACAAAACTATACAATGGAAGAGAGGCACACAGGCCTCTGACCCTCTCTAACTGTACCATCTCCACATCCGGGCTTATATAAATCGGGTTGGGAAGACCAGGCATGGTGTTCTGGTCATCTACTCAGTCATTTACTCATCTGGTGATCTACTCAGTTTCACAAGCTAGAATGTCTTCCCTTTTCATAGTCCCACAATGATGCCTTCATGAAATATATGATGCTCTTCATGAAATATAAATACAAAATGTGATTCCAAAGCTTTTCCTCTCGGTCATACCAAAGTCATCCTGAGGAGGAGGAGAAAAAAGCAGCTTCTTGCTTCCCATTCTGAAGGTGATATTCAAGGTAAGAGATTTTTTTATTTTTGCTCATACTTTGTAAGCATGAACACAGAATTACTGGGAGTCTGACTGTGTATAAACATTTTTATCCAAACTTGTTGAAACACCAGTTTCCTATTTCTTTCCTGGGAATATATTTTATGCGTCCAGTGCTTCCCTGCTAATCTTTCACATCCCCTTTTGTGACAGTCTAAAGTAAAGGTACAGCAGGTCAACCTTTTATTGATTTAGCAATGCTTCCCTTGGCTTAACAGAGGTGGAGAAATGTTTCCTGTCCCTTATGAGGCATAAAGGTAGAAAATCGAGTTTTGCAAAAGGGTATCACACTCTGTCCATACCTTCCTTAGGCTGCCTGGGGCACTGATATCCTATGCTGACTGCTTACACACAGCAGCCCCCCATCAGGCTCTGACACCCGTATCAGGCCATCAGTCCCCCACCTGTATGGATTCCCAGCTAAACTTTCCCTTGCCCCAATACCCCACCCTGAGCTATTCTCTCATGAGATCACCCCTCTTACCTCACTCAGGCTCTCGAAATCTCTTAGGTTCTTAGGTTTCTTTAAACTCCACACATCTGGAATAAGTAGTTTATCTCTCTTTTTGCTCCCAACAGAAAAGGGAAAGATGGAAGGAAGGGTGGAGGATAGGAAGCTAAGTAGGGAGAGTGAGAGGAATGTAGTAGAGGGAGGGAAAGGGGTAGGAAGGAAATGCCCAGGGACAGTTTTCTGCCCACACACCTCTCTCTGCATGCTCATAAAACCAAATTATTTTCCTTCTGCTGTCTTGTCATGTTCCTGGATTGCCAACATTATTGAGCTGTGGCAAGACCCCTCAACACCACAGCCACACGTCTTTTGTAATTCCTCTTAACAGTTTACTCTTCTCTCAAGATATTTTGCAGGAAAGGGAAAAAAGAAAAGCTTAAGAAATATTTTGCTCTGAAGCAGCCCTGGGAATTTTAAACTCTGAGAGGTGCATTCACACCATTAAGCTAGCAAACAAACAAGAAAAGCTTTGTTTTCCCAGAGCCCATTTTAGAAAATAACTTTAAAAACAAAAAAAAGGAAAAACAAAGGCATCACAAAATAGATGTCACTAAAAATATTTCATTAATTCAAGATGGGCTCCAACCACTTTCCTTCCTGAGATCACACTGATAACTTGCTAACAAAACCAAGGAAGGAATAAAGGAACCCCCAGCAATGGCATACCCAACCTGGGAAAAGTAAAAAGAGAGGTGAGACAGAAGGTAGCTGGAAAATGGAGTTTTTAAAAGGAAGAATCTGTACTGAAGGCCATCCCAATCACAATTAGCCATTAGAAAGCATCAGTAACAGGGTACTTTGGGGACAGCTGTAGACACTCATTTGCATTTGAACATAAGCAATGACCAGCCTCAAGGAAGTTTAATTAACTTTGCTTTCAATTACTACTGTGATGTAATTCATTATCTCTGTCCCCCAAACCATTATTTTTTTTTTTTTGGTTGATCTTTTGTTGATGGGATCTTACAAAGGATGGAGCAGCAAGACTTTTTAACACTTTACAGCTCATCAGGATTTTCAAGACCCCCAGTTGAAAATGCCAGCATCTAATACAGTAGTCACTAAAGTGGGGTGCACAAAGCCCCAGCAATGTGTAACACAATCCCCAGGAATGCTGAACAAAATATTAAGACTTCTATTTTTTAATGCATTTTAATCCTTAAAAAGAGAAGGAAATAACGTTCTTCTAATATCTAATCTATGGATCAGCTCTGGCACTCAGCAAAGATGTCCCATTGCCAAGTAGTCAGATTGCAGTCTGAAAAGGGTAGTGGGAGTTGCTGACAGTTCCCCACCCTTGCTGCTGCTTTGGTGGTTGACATCTTGCTCTATGTTGTGGTTTACATATGCCCAAATAAGCAAATTCGCACATGGGGGTACCTAGTTTTCATCAAATGAATCTTCACTACATGCTCTGATGGCTTTAAGATATTTCTGCAAAAAAACCAACATGCTAATAATGCTGCAAGTAGAAATATAAGAAGATAGCAATGGCAACGTTCACTCTTCTCCTACCTCCAGTACCAGCTCTTTTTCTGTTCCACACTAAGTCCATCTCTTCAAGGTGAGTTAGATGTCTCACCACCAAGCAAAAAAGCAACTGCTTTACAAAAGGAATCTGTGTATGGAAAGAGTATTGTGAAAAATGAAAGTCTGGAAATCTTTCCATCATTATATTATATCATTATATATTACTATCATTATATTGTATATTATTATCATTAATATTATATATTATATCATTATATGATACTGTTGAAGAAAATACTGTAGGTATATCACCATAAACACTCTTCTGTCTGACAACTGTTTTTAAAGCTTCCAAATGGAGAGTTTCAGTGGGTTCCAAAGGCCTTTGTTTGAAACATTAAATGCATTACCTTCAAATTAGTTTTGCAAAAACATCTGATTAAGATCACAGAAGATGGAAATTTGCTAACCATATTTCAAGAAAAGCCATTGCAAGATGAATTTGGGGTTGAAAATTCACTTACATGATTAAGTAAGTGAGGTCCATGATGGATTTCTTCCACTTGGATATTTTTGAGGAATATTTTTCAACTACGACAATAATTGAAAACCAAGTCTCGAAATAAATTGAATTTGAAACATACCTGCTAATTGCTTCATTGTAAAGTTTTAAACTAATAGTCTACAAAGTAATAAAGTACATGCAAGTACACTGCTCTCATTTTTAAATTGTGATAATATTTTAAAGAGAGCAAAAACACTCCGTAACTATCAAACAATAAAATGTCATTTTAAGGTGTTTGTATTTATGTGACCCTTTTTAATCCCTTTAATAATACATTTTATAATAAATAAATATGGTCATTGAAGTACATGTATATAAATGAAAAATATACATAGACTGTGGATGAAGGTTTAAAAATATTTTACTGAGAGAGATGCAAGATCTGAAAAGTTTGTGACCACTGGTCTACAGTGTCTTCTGGCCTAGTGAGAATTTACTTCCAACTATTACAGTTGGTATCTACTATGTACATCAAGTAGCAGAAAATCCTTGGTAGATAAGGGAGCAAGAAAAACATATTCAGAATAGTGCATCGATAAAGCTTTAAGTAAGAAATGTAAGATGCACTAAAATGTAGGTCACAAAATAGAGGCTTTAAGTGTTCGTATTCACCTCAGAATCACAACCCGATGCCCGTGGTGTTTGCAGTACTCTCCTTTAAATGTATTCAGTATGCTGGGCATAATTAAGGCATGCATTTGTTAACCTTCAAAATAAAACTGCCAGTTATTTCACCAGCAAAAGATGGATTTATTCCAGAATAACAGAGAATTGCAGGAAGGAGGTGGAAAGTTGGGAAGGTCATTATAAACAAAAAGTTCACTGGAGTAAACTGGAGGTTTGAAGTATAGTGGCTTTTCATTGGCTGGATTGTGACTGTCTCTCATTGGCTGGGGTGTTGCCAGGGGGAGGAGGAAGATTTCCTATCTCCTGCTTGGATAGTAAGGTAGTAGCCATAGTACGCATGTGAAAGGTACATCTCTTCCTATTGCATTTGTAATTGACCACAAGTTGCAGGGCTCCCCCTGCAACTCCCCCTGCCAAACTTTCTGACTCCATGTTAGTGAGATTTCTCTTAATTAATTTTCACACTTTCACTTCAAAGGTTGCTAAACCCATTTAACTGCCTTCCACCTTAGAGTGAAATTTGAAATTTCTGATAATAAAAACACAACTTTCATCATGGACAAATTTTCCTTAATTTTATATGTCAAATCATGCCACTCCAACATTCAACAGTCTCCGGCAGGACTTCCATCTCAGAGCAAAAGCTCAAATTCCTAGATGTGACTACCAACACAGATGTCAGCCCTGGCTACTTCTCTGCCCTCAGCTCCCACTCCTTCTGCCCTCAGTCCCCAGGCTATAGCTACACACTGATCCACTGTTCTTTCTTGAGCATTCCAGGCCCACTCCCATCTCAGGCTACACTTGCTGTTCCCTTAACCTAGGAGACTTTTCTCCCCATTGGCATCTCCATCACCAACCTCCAGTCTCTCCTTGATTGTCACCCCACCATAAAGGCTTTCCCTAAAAGCCCTCCTGCAACCCATTTCCCCCGCTCCTTGATTTATTTTTCTCCTTAACTCTGATCACCCATCTCAAATAACATATATGTTTACTTGCTCTTCCTTATTGAGTCACAAGGGAAAATCTTTGTGTTCTATTCACTGCTGTATCCCCAGCAACTTGGACACCACCAGGCACATAGTATAGTAAACAAACACCCTTGAATAAGCATTCATCTTAAGATGAATTATTGAAGAATTGTTTCAAAATTCTCAAAAGGACAAAGAGAAACCATTAATTTATTGTGCATTTACTATGTATAAGTCACTGTTTTTGATTTGTTGGAGCAAATACAAAGATGAACAAAACAAAATTCCCTCAATAAGTTTATGATCCAATATGAAGTACAAACACAAGTAATTGTAATACCTGACAGGCTATGGACGTTAGCACCACTGAAAAGCTGTTGACAAGAGGAGTGTGGGAAAGAGAAGACCCACCTCTGACTGTCTGGAAAGAAAAAGGGACATGAACTCTCTATAAGGACTTCAGAGCAGAAAATATTTTAACTACCTCTCAAAGGTAAAATTTTGTTTATAACTTTAAACCAGTCACACATTATATAAGAGGATTCATTTTTCTGTAAGATTATTTTTAGTTTCTCCCTCTTTGCACTACACAGAGGTAAACAAAATGAATTTATACATGTATTTGCCCTCAAGAAGCCTAGAGCTTCTTATAACTCTGGGAATTATTAGAATTTTAACAAAGCTTTTTATTTTTTTTTTAAGTTTATTTCTTTATTTGACAGACAGAGATCACAAGTAGGCAGAGAGGCAGGCAGAGAGAGAGAGGAGAAGCAGGCTCCCTGCTGAGCAGAGAGCCTGATGCGGGACTCCATCCCAGGACCCTGAAATCATGACCTGAGCCGAAGGCAGAGGCTTAACCCACTGAGCCACCCAGGCACCCTAACAAAGCTTTTTAAAGTCAGAAGTAGAAAAATTAGACCCACCATAGCAAGGGGACAATATCACATCGGAGGAGAATAAATGTGAACTAAAATGACTGGGATGTACACTGGTCTGAATGGAGGAAGATGGTGTGTTTGTTTGATTTTTAACACCAATAGCTTCTTCCAGCAAATGCCACATTCATGGGAGGTTTATACTTTTTATTATGTCATTCTGCCACATAAAAAGGATGACAAGGACAAGTCAAAGTCCCATGAATCTCTACAAATCTTTAATTTAATCTCATTCCAAAGATCAAGACATCAGATCAAGATTCCACTCCCCCACCATCAAGTACTCAAATCCTTTATGTCAAGTGGGAAGAAGAGATATGAATCCAAGATTACCAGATGTATACTTGCTAGCATTTTTATGATCATAGCACCTGCTGGGTCCGAAGCACCAAAAGACCAGGTTTAAGAGCTCTTGCAACTATTTAGTTGCTGAATTAAAATAGGCAGCTGGACAGAAGAGACTTCTGCTTAAAAGAGAAGAGCAAAAATACCTTGCATGCAGTAAAAAATGCATAACCTTTCAGTCACGGGGTAATGGTGGGCCAGTGGCAGAGATGATGGCAACCCATAGACTCTTTGAGGCTATAATTGGAGTGTGTTCCTCGTTGTTGATGGTTTATACCACACACAGCATCAAAAAAGGACTCCCAGGAACCCTACTGGGATGAAGTAGTAGCCCTACTGAAGATGAGTAGGTTCCAAGAATAGAGAACTCCAGCATTATTTCCATATTAACTAGAGATTAGGATGAATACTAGACCCCATACAAATATTTTACTTATAAATAAAAGTCTGAAATGGCTATGAACACAAAACTGTTCAAGGTAGGAAACTTTCCCCATTATAAATAAACATCCATAGCTTTTAATTAAGTATAAAATCGTATCTCCTGCTTGAATCATTTTCTTAAGTAATTAGAATATGCAAATGAATGAAGGAAAATATCTTAGGGGTAATGCTTTGATTAGGTGACAGGGATCTTTATCAGCAGTCATGAATGTCACTTATATATAATTGTCTTTCAGAAGAAGAGGGGTGGAAAGAGCCTATATAGACCACTACAGAGCTCAAAAGCAATTCATTTGTTTTGCCAATCGTTTTTGTAATTAGGTTCCTGTTTGTATTTTCTTGTTGATTCAGAATCAATGAACGGCTTATTGCATAGTGCAGGATGTCCTTTGAATAAACTCTGATTTCCAGAGCCAAGGAGTTAATTCTCACAGTTTACATGACACCCAAGGTTAATTATTAAGCAGGTAGTGTACATTTCATTTCCAAGAGGAGATAGACATCTCCCCAGCAGTGCACGGGGATAATGGAAAGCAGAAGGAAGATCTGATCTTCGTTTCACTGTTGATGAAGTGAATATCCTGAATGGCTATTCTGCAGCAGTCTAATGAGACAAAACACGCCTCACAGCGGAAATTTGAAATATTCTGAGTTGCTATAGGAGAAGAGATTCAAACCTGCTTTTGTTTATTTTCTCATCTCCAAGAGCTTTTATGCCATCTCTCCAAATATGAGAATGCTCCTCGAGCCTCCCCTGCCACCCCTTTTCAACGGTGCGTGTTACCAGGGATCACAAGAGTTCCAGATGGGAACGGTCATTCTAACCCTAGACAAGCATCCACATTTGGCTTCTGTCCACAAACAGTGCTCATGAAAACCTGTTTCTACCATTACCCTCTGGATCCTCTTGCCACCTCATACAAATGGGCTAGACACATCCCAGGGCACAGGCCCCCGGAACTGCAGCCCACAGACAGAAGTGAGTTATTCAGTAGTGCTTATGTAATTCATTCCATTCTGAAAAGCAGACCTCAGCCACAGTTTAGAATCAAATGTGGGACATAGCTGTAATAAAATTGATGTCTGTAGCCCAAGGACATACCACCATCAATTTTTATTGAAGTCTTTTATTGACTAAAGTCTAGCTTCCTTTAGGTTTAGGTGAATGTCGTTCAAGTCCTATGGCCTATGAACTCGAGCTACCAGTAAGGCTGATCTACTCCACAGGAAAACAAAACTTTCTGACCTTCAAAATCACCTATCCAAAAATTTTCAGCAAAAGCTTTTGGGAACTCTAAAAGGACACCAGAGGAACACTGCAATGCTTATTATCTCGGGTTCCTCTACATTTCCCTTGCAGAAAATTCTCTCTTGTCACTACCCCCATCTCCCCTGCCCTTTCCCTATGGAAAAACCAAAGGCTAGCTCATATTAAATTTTAAGATCTCTAAGGGGGGAAAACTCAATAAATTTCTATTGGCTAAAGCCTAACAGCACAGACATTTTCTTCCATAAATGAAGTTACAGAAAAGAAAAAAAAAATTGAACCCCACAAAATAGCCCTTCCCTCCCTCAGTCAAGGTTTTTGTTGAAAGCCCATGATTTATAAGCAGCACATGGCCATGCTTCTCACCTGCTGCCAGAAAAGCAAAAGGTATTTTCAGCTTCAATCCTATGCATTTTCCTTAAGAAATGATACCTACTGACCAGCAAGAAGAATTAGCTGTAAATAGCCAATAAATATCATTTTATAAACTTCAGGGCCCCGGGGGGACCGTTATTTTACCAACAAGCTAGCTTTTTAAACAGGATAGATGGGCATGTGGGCCCATTGGAGATGCCATCCCACGGCAGGTAACTGTCTCTGCATCTCCCTCTGAGACAACAGGTAGCAGAATAAATGGCAGCTCAGCAGGGTGAGGCCGTCCACACTGAAAATTAGCTTCAGGTGTCACAATGAGCGATGTCCTGTCCTATCTCACCCCTGAAGACTGGCAGCCTCTTCATATCTTCTTTCTTTCTTCCTTCTTTCCTTCCTTCCTTCCAAAGTTACTTTTCTCTGTGCCTCTGCCTCCTACTCTGTGTCCATTCAAGTAGGAAGAGGGCTGGGACAATGGGGAAGACTCTTAGCTTTCTCCATCCACATCTCCTCCCCTATTTCCATCCCTTAAGTCTCTTTCCCTCTCTCCCTGTCTCACTTTGGTGTTTCAATTTGGCTTTCTTGTTTTTCAGAGACCAGGACTGATTTTACACTCCAGGAAATGAGAGAATACAGCTGGGCAAGGGGTTCTCGAGGAGTGAATCACTATTGTTCCCAGTGGTTTTATTTGTCTACTTTACAAGTCTCCTTGCTGCCCACAAAAGTGCCAAGCTCCTGATAAATGGGACAGCGAGGTGTCACATTTTTCCCCTCTAAACGCAGAGTACACTTTCACAGCCTTGCTCCACTGCACTGAAAAATGAAACTATAACTACATGCTGGAAGGCCCTTAAAGAATTCCTTTCTAGGCATAGCCCCGGAGTAGCTTCCACATGGCTAAATAAGCACTTCAAAGGAAAAATATTTATCCCCATAAAATGGTTTCCAACAAGAAAATTTGGTCCTACAACTACCTTCCCCGGGAATCCCAGTTACATGACCACCATTAGAACCACACCTGGGATAAGAAACATATCGAGAGGAAATGAGAAGTGCTTCCCAGTGAGCCCTGAGTCCCATAGACCTTTCTATCCCCACTGGCTGGCACGGTATAAGCCATAAATGTGTACTGGTAATGATGAGGCCTATGTTTAACAGCCTAAAGTTCTGCCAAGACTCGAGTCCTGGCCTGTCCTCTCTCTTCCCAGAATTTTTATTAGTTCTCAAAAATAATGGAAGTTTCCTTACAGGTTTCAATAAGGCACCACTATCAAGAATGAGAGCCTCCCTCCATAACTACATTATGTCATATTTGTAGCCCCTCTTGCTCCAAAGCAGGGGCTGGCAAACTGTGACTCATGGGCCATCTCCAGCCCACCACCTGTATTTGTAAAAATGTTATGGGGACACAGCGACACCCACTTGCTTACAGATTGTCTGTGGCTGCTTTCATCCTGCAGTGGCAGGGTTGACTAGTTGCTACAGGAAATGTATGACCCTTTACAGAAACAATGGATATGCCCACTTTAAGCAACAGCACACTTAATGATCATACGCCAATAATTGCTATCACTCACTGAGTGTTTACCATGAGAAAATGCTACATGTTTGGCATGGATTTTCTCCTTTAATTGTCACAACAACCTATGAACCCAGCATTTTTATTTTCACCATTTTTTTTTCCTAAAGATTTTATTTATTTGACAAAGGATGAGAGAGAAAGCACAAGCAGGCAGAGAAGGAGGCAGAAGGAGAGGGAGAAACAGACTCCCCACTGAGCAGGGAGCCCTATGTGGAGCCCAATCCCAGGACCCTGGGATCATGACCCCAGCCAAAGGCAGATGCCTAACTGCCTGAGCCACCCAAGCACCTCTACTATCACCATTTTTAAAAAGAAACTGAGCACAATGTATATGGATATCAAATCACTACAATGTCAAATATCTTACAATTTTAAATGTGAATTATAGCCCAGTAAAGCTGATACAGAAGGAAGGAAGGTAGGAAAGTAGGGAGGGAGGGAGGGAGAGTGGTAGGGGAGGAAGGAATGGGAGGAAGGAACCAGAAGTCAAACCCAGACAGACTGGCTTGAGAGCCCATGCTAGTCATCTCTTCTCCAAACTGTCTCTGGATTTGGGGAGGCTAATGCTCAGCAGACAAGAAACTGAACAGTAGGACATTGTGAAAACAAAGCAAGGAATGTCTTTTTTTTCTTGTCTTTTTTTTTTTCTTATGTAGACTGAAGAGAGTAGCACCAAAAAATGAGAAAGGATTTGCCTTAATCAACACAAGAGCTGGGATAGCAGGCTGTAAAAGTTTATCCAAGCTAAACTTTTAAAGGTTTTTTTTTTTATTATTTGACAGAGAGGGAGAGCACAAGTAGGCAGAGAGGAAGGCAGTGAGAGAGGGGGAAGCAGGCTCCCCGCTGAGCAGACAGCCCGATGCGGGGCTTGATCCCAGGACCCGGGGATCATGACTTGAGCCGAAGGCAGAGGCTTAACCCACTGAGCCACCCAGGCACCCCCAAGCTAAACTTTTAACGTAGTTTCATAGATTCCTTCCATGAAATCCAGGAAAGAAACGGCAACTAGGTGGTACTGAATAAATATTTGGTGACTGAATGAGTGGATGGATGGATGGATGGGTGGATGGATGGATGGACAGATAGATGGATGGATGGATGGATGAAAATGAGAGTACCTCATAGAATCAAGGGGAGAATTGAATGACCATGCTCATGGGAAGTATAGAGACCAGAGTAATTAGAGACCTCAGAGGGATAATTTAGAGGCCACTATCATCAACATGACTCAGCCCCAGAAACATTCAGTTTCTGGGCATTTCCATTCCAGCTTTCAAATTCCAAAGGGAAGAAAATCTTATTGGGCCACTTTGGCTCAGGTAGAGACCTCTCCCAACACAGCAGTCCTCAGCCCTGGCTGCATATTAGAATACCCTGGGGAATTTTTAAAGCACACCAACTCCTGAGCCTCATTTACAATCAACAGAAACTGAATCTCTGGGGGTGAAGGCTTGGGTGAACTCAGGACTCTATTTAGATTATGGGAAGCAGTGCTTTCTCTCTCCTTCGTTGCCCTCACAGAGGCTGGCAGCCATCTTACCAAACCAACTGGAAACACAGTTGAGAGAATCTCAGAGTTAGAGCCCTGCACTGACTCTGTACTTTTCAGCTTCACAAGCTAATAAAAGCCTCATTATTCCTAAAGCTAACTCATGTTGGGTCTTCTCTTGTTTATAAAATGTAACACCTTAACCAACAGAATCCTGATCTCCAAGAATGAGGCACTCTCTCTAACCTGCATCATCACAATGAAATCACAACCAACTAGTTCATCCACATATTTCAAGTGTCCACTCTATTTCCAGGCCTGTCCTGAGTGAGATAGGTGATATCAGTAATTGTTAGATTCTCTGTGTCCTCAAGAAACATGTAAAATAGTTTTTTAAGCCTGACCTATAGAATCTAGAAGAAACAGAGTTGAGAGATTGGAACTGAGTACGCTAATAATACATTTCCTTTTTTTGTCTGGTTTCTTTGAAAAGGTGGCTTTTCAAACAAATATATAGAAATTGTGTTCTGGAAGAAATTTTTAAGAATGGTTATCTTGAGCATTGGCTTAGATATTGGCCTTCTGATACGGGAAAACTAATGATGTTTCTAGAACTATTTGCAGGGCTGACTAAAGGGCAATCAAATGAACTCTTATACAATTACAGCTGCAAAGTCATAATTTCTGAAGCAAATCACACTTACCATGCAAAATCTCATCTCCTCAAGGAAAGCACTGCAACCTTGCGGGGAGGCAGAAAGAGCAAAGCACTGATTTCAAAGGAGAGCTTCTTACCAAACTCATCCAAATCTCCAGTGGCTACTTGCTTCTCAGCAACCACCTGATCTTCGTGAAGAGAAATAAAACTTCTCCTTGGTGGTTCGACTGTTAGTCCCACGGAGAGTGCTTCCAAGATGTGAAAGGAGAGAAATTTAAATAATTAGGAGAATAAGCAACTGCAGCCTCTTCTCCTTCAGCACCAGGGAATTCGGTTATTAGATTTTCAACCTCTCTGACTCTGAAGCAGCCAAACGGTGCACACCAAAACTGCAACAATTCAGGACCAGACTCACTGCTCAGGGCTTACACAGACTCCCCAATAAGATCCAGCATTGTAGTTCACGGTACCCTTGAACAAGGACCTATAGGAATCGGAACAAGGGTTTATCACTAGGAAGATACTTGGAGAAAACTCTCAAACATACTGAGGCTGAAAAAAGGCAAATTCTGATAAAATTTATAAAGAGAGGCAAACAGATTTTGATGGTCACGGTGATGATGAGTTAAAATGTAATGCTGACTCATCTTCGGAATTCAGAGGTGATTTCTTTTAAGCTTTTGTATCTCAAACTATTTCAGAGACTCACCGTGGGTATCACTTAGTAGTGGTATATTGTAGAATTTTTGCTTTGGTTACAAAAGAGTTTCTTTCAATCTCAAAGAACATAACTACTTGAGTCAACCCTGCCCCCCGCCAAAATTTTTAAAACCCACAGTATTCTAAATAGGAATGGCATCTTTTTAAAATATGCTTCTCCTAAAATAAGAATATTCACACTGTTATGGTGACATGCTTATTGGGAAGACAGATATCTGGCCAACTCCTATCATTCCAAATGGGAAGATCCTGTGAAGGATGAGGAGCAGAGACCTGTTCTACAGAATGGAGAGCCATTTAAAAAAAAAAAAAAAAAAACTTTTTTGTATTCAGGGCTGTATGGGCCACACCCTAACACAATTCTTGTATAATGAGCAAGAGGATTTCTGAAGCTTGGAAACCAGAGATAAAATTAATATATTGGTTGATACCCACAACAGCCTCTCAGGTGTCATCATTGAGAATAATTATTTTCAGCAGTTCATGGCTCATTTCTTTAAAATTAAAATTAGTGTTGTGGTACCCAAGGATAATTTTCCAGCTGTCTCTACAGAGAATAATATAAGCTTGGTGAGTTTAATGCATGGTAGTTTACTGCCAGTCAGTGTCAATGCAGTGGATGAGTTTGTATTTAACATGAATTGGAATCACAGCCTTACCACTGTGTCTTCATTAATGTGAAATCCTTATATAGCCATGTTAGCTGATAAATTATGCTCAGCATCTTAATTATCTTATCAAAGAAAATGATTCCTAATAACCAAGGAGGGGATATGGGAGTACAGAGAGAAATCAGGGACAAATTAGTTGGGATGAAATTGAACCCTCTGCAGATTGGCAGCACAGATCTGAGCTAGTTGGTAGGAAATGGGTGGCCAGAATTAGCAGAAGGTGTGGAGGTAGCATTGGAAGACAGATTAAATAGGAACTAGAACATGAAGGTGATGAAAGGTGGCTGGGGCAGGGGCAGGGGGCAGTGCTGGGGTGACAGACTCTGAAACTTCTCAAAACAAGCAACAAGGAAGATCTCACACAGACATTAGTGTTGGGTTCCCAAACACATACAACCATATACTTGGCAACCCATCTCCTCCTTAACCCATAATAATTATTTCCTAGTATTAAATTCACTTTATTTTTTTTAAGATTTTATTTATTTATTTGACAGAGAGAGAGGGAGAGAGAGCAAGCAAGCACAGGCAGAGGCAGAGGCAGAGGGAGAAGCAGGCTCCCTGCCAAGCAAGGAGCCCGATGTGGGACTTGATCCCAGGACGCTGGGATCATGACCTGAGCCGAAGGCAGCCGCTCAACCAACTGAGCCACCCAGGCATCCCAAATTCACTTTATTTTAAATATTTAGAATGGTTTCTGTTTTCCTGGTTGGACTTTGAGTGAAACAGGAAAGAAGAGATGGAGAGGCTACAGTCAAAAGGCTTCAGGAATTTGTAGGACAGGTCCACTCACTCTTACCAACAAATGGGAGTGGAAAGGGGGATGGTGAGGGACATCATTTATTACAAGAAAATGCCTACAAAGTCAAGTACACAAGCACATATGAAGTCACAGCAGTATTCTCCATCAAGCAACCTGGGAGTTAAGGAAAACTAGGAGAAATACCCTTCCAGGGCATGTCCTTGGAAAAGAAAACAGCTGTAAAATCAAAGTCTTTACTCTTCTCTTCCCCTCCAGGAGATGGGAAAAAACAACTGAAAGAGAGCTGTCCAACTGACAGAAAGACAAGTAAGCAGTAGAAGTTTCCTTCCCCATCCAAAGGGAGGGGTTTGAAGTACCATAGGGATGTTCATGGCATCTAAAGGAGATGAACACAGTGCAGCACCCTGAGAAAAGAAAACAGTGATTTTCAGCACCAGTGTGGACCCTTCAGCCAAGCAGCAAAAACTAACTGAAAGAAAATATTTTCTTTTTTTTTTCTTTAAAGATTTTATTTATTCATTTGACAGACAGAGATCACAAGTAGGCAGAGAGGCAGGCAGAGAGAGAAGCAGGCTCCCCACCGAGCAGAGAGCCTAATGCGGGGGCTCGATCCCAGGACCCTGGGATCATGACCTGAGCCGAAGGCATAGGCTTAACCCACTGAGCCACCCAGGTGCCCTGAAAGAAAATATTTTCTTAAATAAACAATTAAAGTCAGTTTGCTCTCAAAGGAAGAGAGAAAGAGAGAGAAAAACTAAGAAAAGACTCTTAACTATAGAGAACACACTGATGGTTACCAGAGGGGAGGTGAGTGGGGTGATGGGTAAAATGGGTGATGGGAATTAAAGAGTACACTTACAATGAAAAAAATAAATAAAAATAAAAATAATAAAAAAGGAAATAAGCAATCATAGTATCAAGCTGTTTGACAAGGTAAGAAGTCTGAGGTGTAACTATTTTTGCTGTGGGGAGAACATCAAGACACATCACTGATGTACTGGTGATGACTTCACCTCTAAAACAACAGTCTGTTAGGATTCTTGGAGAAGGAAGAATGACCCAATGATGGAATCTCTTATGTGTGAAAGAAGGTATTTGTTACAATCTCCTGCCCACTCTCCCCATGTTTGTCAGTAAAGAAACCTCTAGGCCTGGTTGGTATGTTCCTTGAAAAAAAAAAAAAAAGAGAAAAAAAGTTTGCTGTCTTTCTTTACATAGCCTAGCAAGCCCGAGCTGGGAGTGCCTCAAGACCAATGGCCACATCCTGCCATCTTGGCAAGGGCTCAGAAGATGCTGATGAAGGAAGACTCTCTAGTTTCTTCCCTAGATGAACCTCCATGAATCACCAGATTCCCAAGAAATGAAATCATTCCATCATCCTCATGGAGAAACTGGAGGCAATGGAACAAAACTGCACAACCATCAGTGGAAGAACAGAGACAAATAATAAGGTTTAAATATAAGCAAAATTCTCTGACATTAACAATGAGTCTACTGGTTCCTGCTGCTTCTCAGGAATCATTACCATACTGCTTTCCATAATCTTCTAAAAGTGAAATTAAAAGTCACCAATGCTCTTTATCTCCCTGCCTATTTGCTCAATGGGATGAAATCATTCTTCTTTATGCTGCAAATGAACTGCCTACTTCAAAAGTCCTTTAGACATTCATGGCATGTTTTTGAAGAAAGTCCTCCTCTACCTACCCTTAATTAAACCATGGTGACAGGAGAGACACCCTCACTGCAGGGCCTCATTCCCCTTACCTTTACTTTTCATGTTAGAATCACAACCACACAGGCCAGCAGCTGCAAGCCAGTTTGGCCCATGTGGCAATCGCTCATGCCAATACACTCAGAGACCCTTACCCACGGTGTTTGGAAGAGCCTCAGCACAGCAGGCCATATCTCTGGGGGTCAAGAAGGGGAAGCTGTGTCTGAGTTCTGGAAGAAGGGGGTAGGGAGAAGGCACCTCTATGCCCCTGGGAGCCTCCAAGGCTTGGACCAAATCACTGGTGTCTTCATCAACCACTGCAAACATCTGACCGGATGAAACGTGAACCTGACTTCCAGGTCTAACACAAAGAGTCTGCAGCAACAACTACATTAGTGCCACCTTAGCCTCAAATGAGTTGACCTTTCAGAAACTTTGAGAATATTTAAGGCACAGCAATACCTCCTGAAATTAAGCCATTTGAAGGGGATATATAGGAAAATTCAAGACAGACTTTGTGCACCGGCAGTCAAGGTTACTAGTGTATATGACTTTAAGGATTCTAGAAGTCCTTGTCAGCCCCTACTCTCCTCCAAGAGGTGGTATGGAATGGTGGCCAAGAACCAGACTTTAGGGCCAGAAGACCTAAATTTGATTACAAGTATCACCACATGGTAGGTAACAAGAGTAGGTTACTTCTCAGCATTTTTATTTTCTTATCTGTAAAATGGAAGTAGTCATTATAAAAATAACAGCCTCAGGGTTATTGTAAAGTTTAAATGGGTTCGCCTTTATAGAATTACTGCCCGGAAAGTTGCTATATTACCACTCAGTTTCCTGAAGACTCAAACACTGATTTCCTGGTGACTGCAATTCAAGGATACGAATTTTGTTGTTACTGTTGTTTACGTACTTATTTATCTGTCTCTTCGTTTTTAAGCCATCAACCCCTTTTCTACAACTAGTACCCCTGGTAGGACCTACATGTTGAGCCCATTTTCTCCCCTTAGGAAGAAAGAGGTAGGAAGTTTCTCAAAATTCAGAGACTTGCTATCTTGCCCTGTAACAGGCAACATCAGCACTCCACCCAATCTCTCAGACCCCTCTGTCACAGCACTTCTCAAATTTCATTGGGCTTTTACACTTTGACCAGGGACCTTGTTATATTGTATCCCAGGATTTCCTATGTCCAGGGTGGGGCTTGAAGCTTTGCATTTCAAACCCGCTCCTGGGTGGTGCTGGTACTGGTGCTGCTAATCCAAGATTCACACTTGAAGTATGGAGGCTTTCTGGTACCCCATGTCCTAGTGAACTCACTCCCAGTAACCAACACCTGCATCTATCAACAGACTGCACCAGGCTCTACTGTCATACACCCCACCACAAGAGCAGGAGAACATGGGGATTTATGCCCTGGAGGGGGCTCTCAATCCACGCTGGACGATACAGGGTTTAAACACCCCAGTGACCTCACCCCTGATCTGGGCAGCTCTGAGGTATGACCCATGCTATCTAGAGAGCTCTTCTGGGGGGTTGAGCCAAAGTCAGCCTCTGTGGGATTTCGCATACTTTTATAAACTTGTTTTCCTTCTTTTACTTGTCCAATTTCCCCTCCATTGTCTTACCAGATTTTTTTTTCATGAACACTTCCTAACTGGGGCATCTATGGGGGCTCAGTCAGTTAAGCATCTGCCTTCGGCTCAGGTCATGATCCCAAGGTCCTAGGATGGAGCCCCACATCAGACTCCATGCTCAGTGGGGAGTTTGCTTCTCCCTCCCCATGCTTGTCTGCTCACTTGTTTGTGCTCTTGCTCTCTCTCTCTCAAATAAATAAATAAAATCTTTAAAAAAAAGCACTTCTTAATATATCCCAATGAATGGTGTTTGCCATTTGCTACTGATTCATTCATTTAGCAAATATTTACTAGTTTCCCTGACAAAAACCCAGACACTATGGATACAGAAAGGGTCAATCTCTGAGCTCCCTGTCACGCCCTCACCCCCACCCTGAGAGCTCTACAATCACAAAGACCTAAGTTCACCGAATTAGCAATTGGAGAGAGCAGCTGCCCACCATAATAAGGTAGCAGCTGCAGCACTGTAACCACCCCCCTGCAAGCACACGTCCAACTCTAAATGTGCCCATCCCCTAGTGACCTTATCCAAATGGCCTCCCAAGCAGAGAAACTAGAATACCAGGGTTGGTTAGGACAGCGGTCACTCTCTTCCCATCCTTCCCTCTCTGGGGAACTCCAACAGCAGGACACCAGTGGCAGTGGAGATCCCACAGCTCTCTGCACCCTTCTGGATCTGAAGCCAGATTGGCAGACACTGCCCTGGCTACCACTGCCTCACAGAGAGCCTCCCCCTATCAAGGACTGCAGGTGCAAGCTGGTTTTCCATGGCTCCCACCCCAAGCAGGAAGAAGCAGCTACAGGAGAAGTCACAGCTGGTCACAGGATAGCACATTCTGGACCTTCTCACTCCAGCTTCTCTGGACCTCTGGGAAAATGGCAGCTGTCATTGCTGGGGTCCTCTCTCTCTGGAAGCCACACCAGCCTGGGGACTCCTCTCCCTTGAATCTAAATGAGGAACAACACTAGTCAGGAGGGCTAAAACCTGCATTATAATGAAAAGAAATCAGGAAAGAGCCTCCATGAATAGCCTATAGATAAGGAGACCTGGTGACTATGTGTGAACATTCCAAGGGATAAGTTGGTAAGGAGAAAGACATCCTTCAGAGAAGTGATCAAATTAAAGAAAAGAAACCTCTCCCGTACCTTTGCACTATGAATCAGCAGAATCATGGATTTAAAATCATGGGTTACATAGCAGGACATTTAAGATCTGGGCCAGAATTCTAGCTCTGAAATATCCTCACTATGTGACCCTGAGCAGCTTATAACCTCTCCTCATATCCTAGTATTCCCACATGTAAACTGGGGCAATAACATGGGCCTCGAAGAGATGCTGTGAGATTAAGTAGAAGCTTGATGCGGAATGCCTAGCACAATGCCCAGAAAGAGGGTCCTCCCTGTGCGTCAGAGCCTTGACCTCCTGCTTGACTCCAAGCACACTTCTCTTTCCTTCGTTCAAGCAACCATGCACCACACTTGCCCCTAAATCCCTTCCTTTTAACACCTGTTCTCATTCTTGGTTTTCGCCACAGCTTCACCTGAACTTGAACATACTCACCTCTGCTTCTTCAAAGAGCCCCTAGAAGGCTTCCTATCCCACATAAAGCCAAGGCACCACCTGGTATCATACCCTCTAAACAGCTGAACCTCTGGATCACCCCATCCTCCCAGAGTAGCTTCTCAAATACCAGATAAACATGTTATAACTAATCTGAACAGATACATCCCTGAAATTCTTTCTCATTGATGGAATGTCTTTTAACTTGAATAATACAAACATTTCACTTCACTTTAACTGTATAGCCATTGCTTGTGCCCATGTGAGTTCATTTCAAGGGCCATCAGTGTAGTCTCTGCATATGGCTCAAAATGAGAAGTATCATCAGGGACACAGCACCCCTCCTAATTCACAGTGAGACCCAGGCAGGTTAATTCACCTAAAATTCTTTAAAAATCTCTTTAACACTAAAATGAGAAAACCTTTATGTATATAAATAGTTTCCTTAGATTTAATGGAAAATCACTAAAAAGTTATATATATATGTATATCATATATATGCATATATATATATATATAGGGGGAGAGAGAGAGATAAAGGGAGAAAGGGAAAAAGGGAGAAAGAGAATGTATTTCATTATTAACCAATAACAGTTAAAAAACATAATATTTTTCAGGAAGGGTTGCTTTAATATAAAGATCTTTGGGGGGTTATATATTTTAATCACAATCACATGATAGATATTTGATTTGCATTTATCAGATAATCAGGAATAAAAGTTATAATCCCAGGGAAGACATCGAGTGCTTCTAAATGCTGAACATTTGAATAATAGTGTTGAGAGACTGAAATAGGAATGAAATGTACCCAAGAGGAAAATTCAGAAACTTCAAAACAGCTTTTTGGAAAAATAAATAAATAATAAAATAACAAAAAACATTATAGCTTAAAAGATGGGGGGAGGGGGCAAAGATTTTAAAAATTAATGAACTGAGATCTTTTCTCCAGAAACATAATTTCTGTATCATTTAACCAGACTTGAGCTTTCTTACATTGCCTTTGAACCAAGTTAATAAACAATGCATGACTTCCCTATTATGCATTTTATACAAGTAAAATGTACTCAGAGATTTGTCCTTCATTAAACATAAGAGAAACATCAGTTGTCCCAGCAGGCTTTATTTCAGGTCAACGGTAAAAGATAAAAGTATCCTCAAAGGCCTTGGAAGGCATAGGAAAAGACTACCGACTTAAAAATATCCCTCTGTCTAACTACTCTGAAGCTGAAATATTCACTACCAGAGTCAGACTCACTCCTAGAAATTAACCCCTTATCTTTAAAGGGCTGTTAAAAATAAACATGTGGCAAACGACAGGATTTCCTTTTTTGTGACCAAACAATATTCCATATATATTATATATGAGACATATGTGTATCATATTTTCTTTATGCATTCATCTGTCAATGGACATTGAGACTCCTTCCATATCTTGGCTATTGTGAATAATGCTGCATGCAATGAACTTGGGAGTACAGATACCTCAATATCTCTTTGGGATACTGACTTCACTTCCTTTGGATACATACCCACAAGTAGGATTGCTGAGTCATATGAATGTTTTGAGGAACCTTGAGGAACCTCCACACTGTTTCTCATAATGGCCATATCAATGTGGAAGAAGCTGGAAGGCATCATGCTAAGTGAAATAAACCAGACACCAAAAGACAAATACTGCATGATCTCACTGATACATGAAATCTAAAAAAGTTCAACTCAAACCTGAAAGAAGAACAACAGTTACCAGGGGCTGGAGGGCGGGGCGGGGGGGAGGGTGTGCATGGAAAGAGATGTTAGGCAACAGGTACAAACCTTCAGTTATGAGATCAATAAGTTCCAGGAATCTAATATACAGCATGGTGACTGTGGTTAATAATACTGTATTGCATACTTGAAATTTGCTAAGACAGACTATCTTAAATATTTTCACTACATAAAAAATAACTATGTGAGGTGATGAATGCACTAATTACCTTGATTGTGCTAATTATTTCATAATGTACAGGTATATTAAATCATCCTATTGTACACCTTTTTAAAAGAATTTTTAGTGGGAGGAGCAAGATGGTAGAGGAGTAGGAGACCTAATATCATCCGGTCTCAGGAGTTCGGCTAGATAGGTACTAAACCATTCTGAACACCTACAAACAGGAGATTGAAGAGAAGAAGAAAAGCAATTCTAGAAACAGAAAATCGACCACTTTCCAGAAGGTAGGACATGTGGAGAAGTGAATCCAAGGTGACATACGGGAAGTGGGACCACAGGGGGTGGGGCTGGCTCCCAGGAAGCAGTAGAGCAGCAGAGCACAAAATTGGAACTTTTAGAAGTCTGCTCCACTGAGAGATATCACTCCAGAGGCTAAATGGGGGGGTGGAGCCCTCGAAGGGACAGTGGCCTCAGGTCCCACAGGGTCACAGAGTGCAGCAGAGCTTCCAGGCATCAGAGCAGGGAAGCTAGCTGCAGAGATGGAGCCGAGAAGTAGGCTCTCAGCTCAGGCTTACCTTAAACCATGATTCCCAACACAGCCAGGCCACTGCTCTTCAGGCAGGGACCCCACAAGTGGCAGACCCGGGGAGACCCTCTCCTTCCTCCTTCAGGAGGAGCAGCACAGGAGAACACTGCAGGAATTGGCTGGGTTTGGAGACTCCAAGTGGGGCTGTGTGCCAAAGATAGAAACACTCAGTTACAGGCAGGGTGAGCTCAGAGTGCAGCCAGAGACCAGGGAGATGGGAGGAATTGACTACTTTTCTCTGAGGGCACACTGAGGAGTAGGGCCCCGAGTTTTGGGCATCTCTGGTCCAGAGACTGGGAGGCTGCTATTTTCATTCTCCTACTCCAAAGCTCTACAGAAAGCATTCACTAGAGAATCCCTTTCTGGAGAAATAAAATTCCTTTCTGGAGAAATAAAAGAACTAAAATCTAACAAAGTTGAAATCAAAAAAGCTATTAATGAGATACAATAAAAAATGGAAGCTCTTACTGCTAGGATAAATGAGGCAGAAGAGAGGATTAGTGATATAGAAGACCAAATGATGGAGAATAAAAAAGCTGAGAAAAGTAGAGTTCAACAAGTACTAGAGCATGAGGGGAGAACTGAGAATTTGAGAGAAAAGGGATACCATAGACAAAAGAACATTAGAAAATTGGGATCCCAGAAGAAAAAGAAAGAAGGGGCAGAAGGTATATTGGAGAAAATTATAGCAGAGAATTTCCCTATATGGCAAAGAGAACAAGTATCGAAATCCAGGAAGCACAGAGAACCTCCCTCAAAATCAATAAAAATAGGTCTACATCCCATAATCTAATAGCAAAACTTACAAGTCTTAGTGACAAAGAGAAAATCCTGAAAGCTACTCAGGACAAGAGGTCTGTAACATACAACAGTAGAAATATTAGATTGGGAGCAGATCTATGCACAGAGACCTGGCAGGCCGGGACTGGCATGATATATTCAGACCACTAGATGAGAAGAAATGTACCCAAGAATACTATATCCAGATAAGCTGTCATTAAAAATAGAAGGAGAGATAAAAAGCTTCTGGGATAAACAAAAACTAAAAGAATTTGCAAACACCAAACCATCCCTACAGGAAATATTGAAAGGGGTCCTCTAGAATTCAGTAAAGTGTCAGGATATAAAATCAATGCACAGAAATTAATTGCATTTCTATACACCAGCAGCAAGACAGAAGAAAGAGAAATTAAGAAGTTGATCCCATTTACAACTGCACCAAAACCATAAGATACCTAGGAATAAACCTAACCAAAGAGGCAAAGAATCTGTACTCAGAAAACTATAGAGTACTCATGAAAGAAATTGAGGAAGACACAAAGAAATGGAAAACATTCCATGCTCATGGATTGGAAGAACAAATATTGTGAAAATGTTTATGCTACTTAAAGCAATCTACACATTTAACACAATCCCTATCAAAATACCATCAATCTTTTTCAAAGAAATGGAACAAATAATTCTAACATTTATATGGAACCAGAAAATACCCTGAATAGCCAGAGGAATATTGAAAAAGAAAGCCAAAGTTGGTGACATCACAATTCCAGACTTCAAGCTCTATTACAAAGCTGTCATCATCAAGACAGTATGGTACTGGCTTGACACATAGATCAATGGAACAGAATAGAGAGCCCAGAAATGGACCCTCAACTCTATGGTCAACTAATCTTTGACAAAACAGGAAAGAATGTCCAATGGAAAAAAGACAGTCTCTTCAACAAATGGTGTTGGAAAAATGGGACAGCCACATGCAGAAGAATGAAACTGGACCATTTCCCTACACTACACACAAAAATAGATTCAAAATGGATGAAAGACCTCAGTGTGAGATCGGAATCCATCAAAATCCTTGAGGAGAACACAGACAGCAACCTCTTCGACCTCAGCTGCAGCAACTTCTTCCTAGAAACATCACCATAGGCAAGGGAAGCAAGGGCAAAAATGAACTATTGGGACTTCATCAAGATCAAAAGCTTTTGTACAGCAAAGGAAACAGTCAACAAAACCAAAACACAACTGACAGAACTGGAGAAGATATTCACAAATGACATATCATATAAAGGGCTAGTATCCAAAATCCATAAAGAACTCATCAAACTCAACACCCAAAGAACAAATAATCCAATCAAGAAATGGACAGAAGACATGAACAGACATTTCTGCAAAGAAGATATCCAGATGGCCAACAGACACATGAAAAAGTGCTCCATATCACTCGGCATCAGGGAAATACAAATCAAAACCACAATGAGATACCACCTCACATCAGTCAGAATGGCAAAAATGAACAAGTCAGGAAATGACAGATGTTGGCAAGGATGCGGAGAAAGGGGAACCCTCCTACACTGTTGGTGGGAATACAAGCTGGCACAGCCACTCTGGCAAACAGTATGGAGGTTCCTTAAAAAGGTGAAAATAGAGCTACCCTAGGACCCAGCAATTGCACTACTGGGTATTTACCCCAAAGATACAAATGTAGTGATCCAAAGGGGCAGGTGCACCCAATGTTTATGGAAGCAATGTCCACAATAGCCAAACTACAGAAAGAACCTAGAAGTCCATCAACAGATGAATGAATAAAGAAGATGTGGTATATATATAAAATAGAATACTATGGAGCCATCAAAAAATCTTGCCATTTGCAATGACGTGGATGGAAGTGGGGGGATTTTGCTAAGCGAAATAAGTCAATCAGAGAAAGACAATTATCATACAGTCTCTGATATAATGAATTTGAGAGGGAGTGTGGGAGGTCCAGGGGGGTAGGGAGGGAAAAAATGAAAGAAAGTGGGACTGGGGATGGAGATAAACCATAAGAGACTCTTAATCTCAGGAAATAAACTGAGGGTTGCTGGGTGGTGGGTGGGGAGGGATAAGGTGGCTGGGTTATGGACATTGGGAAGGGTATGTGCTATGGTGAGTGCTATGAATTGTGTAAGGCTGATGATTCACAAACCTGTGCCCCTGAAGCAAATAATGCATTATATGTTAATAAAAAAATAAAGAATGAAAATAAAATAAAAATATTTTTTAATACTCTTTAAAAAGTGAAATAAGCATGTGCATTGGAACAGGCTATCAATGATCCCATTACTACTATCAATCCATTAACAGGAATCAAAATCCCCAAAAGGTGAGTGTTGAACCAAATACTTCAACAGAGATGAAGGAGGACCCCCTTGTGTTTAAAAAGAAAGACTGAGATGACATTTCAAAGGAGAAGATGGGAAATGTGTCATTTGGAGAACAAAGATGCCACTTTGGCATAGTGGGAACAGTTTGAAAGGGATCATTAAATTGGAGAGGAAGAAAAAGAAGAGGGGACAGAAATGGATACAGAAATGGATACAGAAAGTATCCATACCTATTTCACGATTTCACCAAGGTAGTAATACCTCCACCAGGGACTTCTGTATATCTTATCACACCAGAGAGAGAGAAGCCACCAACAAGGCTAACTTTGTTTTTCAGTCAGGATTTGTTTCTCAAAGGCTACTGAGAAACAAGTAAGCCCCTTAGTTTTCAAGTCTATAGGAATCTACGTTTCACAGAACTTAGAGCTAAGTGGAAATCTTCAACTCAATGAGATAAACTTAAAATAAACTGAGACCAAAATGTTTAGTGATGTGCAAGCTGAAGACAATCTCCCCTACTTGCCCACACTCGGATTCCCAGGTATCAGGTAAACATTCTCATACTACCAAAATTAGGCTTACATTTTCAGAGAAATAAATAATTATTCTATAGTTTGGGAAATGGATTTGTTTTCATCAACTGTTGTAGGCTGTGACCTTTTCTGTTTCTGGAAGAACTGAAAATACAGAGGGAATTGAGGTATGAAATTGGGAGACTGGAGCACGTTGGAGTTTTTTGCATGTCTAAGCCTAGTTAGATGTTAGATGGAAATGTGCAAAAACACCCAAACAAGGTGAAAGGGAAGGCCAGACATTTCCTAAAGGGAGAGAGCGGTGAGGAAACTCACTGTCTATCTTTTGGAGAGTTCCCCTCAAATACAGAGCCCCTGATTGAAATTTCATTGCCCAGCAACTTCAGATTCTTCTATATTAAGCAAGCACCAAACCATTCCAAACTAAGTGTTAAGATATGTGAAATGTTCTAACAATTTTAAATTGCTCTTCTCCACTCATGAAATGACTCCCAATCAACTTCCTATCCCAGATTATATTAAAATGGCAGGAATTTTGTGCATATTAAATCACTGTGAATCATGCATGGTAATTTAAAACTATTTTAGACTAATGTTTGGTTGAGAACAGTATTCTAATTGGAAAAATGATAGAAAAGCTGATCTAGTTCAATGCTCCAGGACATACTGAAAGAAACTATGGCTAAAGAGCATTACGCAATTACACATTCTTATCCTCTATGGCCACTTCCTTGCTGAGAGAGCAGGACACACCCTGGGCCCTGTTTATGGGGCATTAGCCAATCTGGAAGAGTTGTTACCAGGAGCCGCGGCAGGGATGGCCTACTTAGGGGGCCAAGGAATGGTATGGGAGAGATTCGGAAAGATTAAGCTTGGGAAGCCATTGTAATCACAGCAGGGTAGACAGAGGCAAGGACCTAACCAGGAAGACAAATAACTAACAAAAGGCAGTAGCAATGAGAGCAAGTCAATGAGTAAGTTTTGAGAAGGACCAGACTAGAGGATTCATAACTAAGCTCAGGAACCACAGAAGTACTGTTTTCATATAGTCCAACTGTACGTAAGAAGGCGAGCTGAGTGGGTCCTAGAAGCCATGAAGAACACTCATCCAGAGGGATAGACCAAAAGCTACAGCCTGGGACTGGTCCAGAGTTATACCCTCAGGTTGTGTTTGTGTGCCCAGTGTGCCAAGCAATGTGCAAAAACCCCAAGATGAACATGTACACATGAAGTATAGATTGTCATAGGTAGAAATTTAAACACTATTTTTTTATTTTAAAACAGTCCAAGATATATTATGCAGTGGAACTCAAAAGTCCCACTGATTTTTTATTTTCATTGACCTTAAACAATGATGGAATTTTTATTTTATTAGAGACTTCTGATACCCACTAATGATTTAATTGTGGAAATGGATCTAATGCATTTTAAACATTTCCTGCTCTGAGCATCCTCGTCTTTGACTCACATCCGATGACAGAGGATTTTTACCACTATTAGGGAACATGAGCCCATAGACAACTTGGTCACTTGCTCTTAAGTGAAGACTGAATACATGAAAAGCACTCTTTTTTTTTTTTTATAAAACATATTCCAGGGACGCCTGGGTGGCTCAGTTGGTTAAGCGGCTGCCTTCGGCTCAGGTCATGATCCCGGCGTCCTGGGATCGAGTCCCGCATCCGGCTCCTGCCGAGCAAGGAGCCCGCTTCTCCCTCTGCCTCTGTCTGCCTGTGCTCGCTCTCTCTCTCTCTCTCTCTCTCTAACTAATAAATAAATAAGATCTTTAAAAAAAAAATTTTTTTTTTAAAAACATATTCCATGTGAGGCATAATCTGTGTCTCAACAGTCACCAGGAAACATTTATTAATTGTGTCTCTGATTTTGGCTCTAGAAAAGGTAACAAGTACAAACTAATCCTCAAATCCACTACTCTAGGATCTCGCAAGCAGAGCTAACTGTATTTGTGGCTATGTTATGTCGTGTTTGGGGCTAGTGCTACCTGCCAGTTAGGTGAATGAATACAACAAGACAAGTGCAAAGGAGCAAAAAATGCCACCTAGCTCTGCTTCTCTGCTCAGTCCCGTCTACTTTCTTAATAGAAGTAGAACTTACATATAACTATATACTAGTTTCAGATATGCAATGTAATGATTCAATATTTGTATATACTGTGAAGTGACCACCAAATAAGCCTAGTTAACATCTATTACCATGCTATTCCTTATGTTTCACAAATAAGTGAAACTATATGGTAATTGACTTTCTTTGCTTGACTTATTTCACTCAGCATAATCTCCTCCAGTCCCATCCATGTTGATACAGAAGTTGGGTATTCATCCTTTCTGATGGCTGAGTAATATCCCATTGTATATATGGACCACATCTTCTTTATCCATTCGTCTGTTGAAGGGCATCTCAGCTCCTTCCACAGTTTGGCTATTGCGGACATTGCTGCTATGAACATTGGGTGCATGTGGCCCTTCTTTCCACTACATCTGTATCTTTGGGGTAAATACCCAATAGTGCAATTGCCGGGTCATAGGGTAGCTCTATTTTTTATTTTTTGAGGAATCTCCACACTGTTTTCCAAAGTGGCTGCACCAATTTGCATTCCCACCAACTGTGTAATAGTTATGAAAAAATTTTTTCTTGGAATGAGAACTTTTGAGATCTACTCTCTTAGCAACTTCCAAATTTGCAATATAGTGTTATCAACTATAGTCACCAGGCTCTACATGACATCCCCATGACTTTTATTTTAACTGGAAGATTTTACCCTTTGACCCCCTGCCCTCATTTTTTTTCCACCCCCCACCACCGCACCCCTGGCAACCACCAGTCTATTCTCTGTATGTATGAGCTCAGATCTTTTTCTTTATTCCACATATAAGTGAGATCATACAGTATTTGTCTCTCTGATTTATTTCACTAACATAAGGCCCTCAAGGTCACAACATGAACCTTAACGATAAATGCAACACGTGAAGTATCAACTGTCCTAAGTGGGTAACTTAAACACTATTTTTATTTTAAAAATAATCCAGGATATATTA